>PVKC010006267.1:0-31474 GCA_004027635.1 Crocidura indochinensis | reverse complement strand
CATGCTGCAAAGTCTAAGTGGGAGATAACAGAGCTACTGATTCAAGCAAAGTTCCAAGGATCCAGGTGTAGACCACACATTCTGCATTACTCTAGGAGCGATTAGATTGTGGGACAGGAGCAAATCTTTGTACAGTGGGGAGACATGTAAGAAACCGCATGAGTTAAGTGGCAAGCAGGTAAAAGAGCAAGGTCAAGATATCAGAAAAGAATCATACTTAAACTGCAAAGTAGACTTTAATGATGAATAGCAAAAGTTTTGATGCAAAGTTTTCAGACATTAATCAAAGAGCTCACACATTCACGAATTTATCCAGTCTAGAAATATTCACACAATCAAGAAATAGTTCAATTTTTGCAGAGACAATGCTAAGATGAGGTGTCTTGGTCTTATCAAAATATACTGCACTGCAGATAGATTCTCTCAAAAATTGTTTTTATTTAATTTTTCAAGTTGTTTTATTGGGACACACTGATGTACAAACTTACTTGTAGAAGATTCCAGGAATATAATGACAATCCAACCAGTGTCACCTTCCCTCTACCAGTGTCCCCTGGTTATTTTCTACCCACCAGCCTGATATTTACATGCACAGTTTGAAATCTAATTATTTTAGCAGATATCACAGTTAAAGTGTTATTGGTTTTATGGCTGAGATATGTACCTTTGCCACAACTTGACCATCAATGTGCAATGTCCCCTCAACCAGACAGTGAAGTCAGAAAGAGTGTTTAAGACACAGAGAAGAGAATAAACAGGAAATAGAAAGAAGCAAACTTTAGAATAATGGATCCAGGAGTTAACAACAGTAAATACATTAATTGTAAATGTTCTTGGATAGACAGAAATAGGCTAAAGTGTCAAGGAACACAAAAAGAAAAGATTCATCAATGTTATATGAGACATTCTTCAAGCATGAAAACACAGGGGGTTTCAAATAAAAGTCTGGGAAACATATAACCAAGAGAATTTACCTTCAGAAATTCCAACTGGTTCATATTGTAATTCCTTTTATTTTCTGAATTTTGAAGTTCCCCATGACTTAAACCTCACAATTTTATAAAAATTTACTATTTATTTCATGTTACCATGACCTTAACTGTATCTATTAGCTGTAGTCTATAATCTAGAATCCTAAATTAATTACACATTCTGTAATGAATCTATATACCTAGTTTGTGTCTTAATGTGAAATTTTTAGGTTTTAAATGTACTTAATTATTTTAAATTTTATTACGAAATTGTTTTTTGTTTGAGGCTACATCCAGTCTTGTGCAGGGCTTACTCCTACTTCTTAGTTCACTCCTGACACACTCAGGAAAGAATATGGGATACCCAAGTCAAATTCCCTATATTCTTTCTCTAGAGTGGAACTTAAGTATTTTTTTTTGTTTTTTGTTTTTTTGGTTTTTGGGTCACACCCGGCAGCGCTCAGGGGTTACTCCTGGCTCCATGCTCAGAAATTACTCCTGGCAGGCACAGGGGACCATATGGGGCACCGGGATTCGAACCGATGAGCTTTTGCATGAAAGGCAAACGCCTTACCTCCATGCTATCTCCCGGGCCCCGGAACTTAAGTATTTTTAATAATATTTTTGCTTAGGATATAAATACCTTGGAGCTTAATTCAGGGAATAAATTTTTCTACAAAAATCACATCTTTTATCAATAAATATCACATTAAGATCACAAAACAAACATTTTAAGTAAAATTATTTTTAAAACTATTTTACATTATTCCATACCATGTACTTATGTACATGTACTCCATGTACATATGTGCATATATTTCTTATATTATCCTAACATATTTCCCTGTATAAAAATTGTAGAGTAGTACAGGGGAAATGATATACTCTACCTTTGCACTGAGGTGGATCTGTCCAGTTTCCATCTAAACACTGCACTTCTGAGTCTCCATAGACCACCAAAGGCTTTTTGCATTCATAACGCACTCGCTCACCAGGTGGATACCTTGTCAGCTGGTTCAGTATTTCAGCATTTTCTACTACAGGTGGAGAGCCACAGGAAATATCTATATGAAAAGCAAAGTGTTCTTCCAATGTAATGACTATTTTTATATAGGAAATCAACAAATGAAATTTGAACTCTATTTTTTTTATTTTTCTTGCACTAAAAGGAGTTTGTTGTTGTTGTTATTGTTTTTAATTTTTATTTTGATCAAAGTGGATTAGAAATCTTTCACAGTAATATTTAAGGTACATAGTGACAATGAATCAGGAGCATTCCCACCACCAGTGTTGTCCTTCTTCCACCCCTGTTCCCAGCATGCATCCCATATTCCCCTCCTTAAGAGAGATTGAAAATGCAGGGTTCAGAGGCTAGAGGAGAATAACTCATAAAATAAATTCTGTGAGACTTTAGTGATAGTACAGTAGGTAAGATGCTTGCCTTGCATGTAGCACACCTCTATTTGGTCCCTTGCACCCTATCTGTTTCCCTCAACCCCAGCAAGAGTTACCCCCTGACTGCAGAGCCAGGAATTAGCTACAAGCACAGTCAATTAAAAGTAAACGCATAAATAAATTTAAAAAATTCTGTGGTTCAACGAACATCAAAGAGCTGTCATTTTAAGAACTATTCAAGTAAATTCAAGGAATTGAAGTTAAAGCACTTTTTTTAAGTAGTATATAAAATTCTGGGTTTTCATGGTCTGTCATAATACAGCAGGTAAGGAGATTGCCTTGCAGTGTCTGAGCAGAACTGATTCCTGATATTCCATATCGTCCCTTGAGCACCACTAGGAGCAATTCCTTACTGCAGATCCAGGAGTAACCCCTGAGCATCAGTAGGTGTGGCACTCCAAACCAAAAGCAATGAAAAATTGAACAGAATTTTTGATATCTTCTCGTTAAAAATACTTTATTTTTATCTAATTTTCTCAAAAATCAATTTTATTTATTGAGGGGCTACACTCAGCAGGCTCTGGGGTTACTCTTGACTCTGCATCTGACAGGCTTGGGGGACAATATGGGATGCTGGAGGTATTAAACCCAGGTTGGCCACAGGAAGGCAAATGCCTTATCCACTGTCTTATTGTTAGAGCCCCTCTCAAATTTTTAATATTTTGGATTTAGGACCAAACTCAAGTTCCTGGAGATTACTTTTGTCTTTTTTTCAATGGTCAGTCAGAGCATGCTCCAATTCCATGTGTAGGTCTGGTGTCATATGCACCTCCTTCGTGCATCTTCATATCTAAAGAACTGTTTCTCAGGCCTCTGTATTGAACTGATCTTCTACCCTCCACTCAAAGTTCATGCACATTTTTAGAAAAGTAAAAAATAAGAATTTTTCTGTATTTTTCTCTTTGATTTAGGAAAAGTAATGTAGTAACTAGATAAAAAAGTGAGTCAATAAACAATTCAGAATATTAATATGTCATTTTGTCATTGATGCCATCTACTTATGGACAGTACTTTTAAACACACTCTTTAGGGACTCCATCAACATTTAAGATATTAGCAAAACCATATTTGAAGTAATAGGACTATTAGTAAATAATAAAAAAAATAATTAATAAATGTGTCCAGAGAAATAGCATGGAGGCAAGGCGTTTGCCTTGCATGCAGAAAGTGGGTGGTTCAAATCCGGGCAATCCATATTGTCCCCTGAGCCTACCAGGAGCAATTTCTGAGCATAAAGTCAGGATCAACCTGAGCATTGCCAGGTGTGACCCAAAAACAAAAACAAAAAAACAAAAAAAATGATTAATAAAGGATCCAAAATTTTATCTTGAAGTCATAACAGAAAATTTGATATATTTCTTATACATCACAACCTAAAAATGAGATTAAAAGTGCTACAATGATTAAAGAGTATTTTATTTAGGATATCAAGGTGTCTAAAAATATAGATATGATGAGACAATATTATGATTTCTAAACCAATATGCATAGAGATTCCCCATGGAAGTTACATTGGTCTGAGGATCACATATCCAGAGTTTTGGTTCAATGGGTCTGATTGAGTCAAACATGCTGATATTGCTACTCCATGAACTAAACTGAGAATTAATAATCTATAATTAACCATTGAGTACACAATCCCAGCCTACTATATTAAGACATAAACCTTGATCATTTTAAAAAAGGAATATATTTTACATTAAAAAGGTATTAATAACTTAATTTAATAAATTAGCAAGTTAATAATAAGCTAATTTAATGAAATTTTAACTTAATTAAAATTTTCACTGAATTACCTCTGCATGTTGGCCCTCCTATCCATTTGCTCTTAATACACTGAGTAAAACTGGATCCATCTAGATGATAATTATCTGCACATCTAAAAGTCACTTGTTCTCCTGACTTATATAAACTCTTCTTTGGGCCTATGAGTATGGAATTATTGAATTTTGGTATGCTTAAACAATCTGTTTCTGAAAGAAAGAGAATAAATACTATTTATTAAATCTTTCCATAAAATGATACACAATATCCAACAGTTGAATTCTTGAGTAATAAATGCATAACAAAATGTGTAGTGTATTTGTTTTATAACTTGAAAAATTGCTGCAAACTGATTTAATCTCACCAAATGATTGTTTCTACGATCATTCAAAGTAAGACACGAATAAAGTCATATTAAAAACCTAAATGCAGATTGCTACATGTATTCCTTGAGGTCATACTTCTTACTTTTAAATACTAATATGTCCACTACCTCAATATTACATATATGTGCATGTGGGAAACAAAATGTAAGCAGACCATGGGAAGAGGAGAAAGGGAGTGAGAAAGAGAGAATGAGGAGATTGAGAGAGTGGGAGATGGAGAAATTGTGAGAGAGTGAGGGAAGTGACAGTAAGAAAGATCATGACAAGAGAACTGGCAAGGAGGAGTCCTGGCACTCCAGGCCAAAGTGCTACATTTGGTGAAGAGAGAAAGAGAGGAAAGCAGAGCAAGGTGCATCTAGCTAATGCTACTTATGCTGCATATTAGGCCCAGTCAGGGGGCCTGGGTTCCCCAGGAACACCCCAGCCTGTAGGGTCTCCACCTTTCTGAGCCCCCCTCTAGAAACCCCATTTTCAGGATCCCGCTTTTATACCTGGTCACTTGACAGTTACAAAGGGGCAGATCCCAGTCCATTGTCAGTTACAGAGGTGCATTATCACCCCCTAAAGCTACATTAACATTTATACAGTAACATGTACATATATAATTCCTATATATCTATTAAATTTGTTCAAATCTGTTACCTTTAGTAAGGTCAGATATCTTGAAAGGATATTTTTAAAGAAATAATAGAAAATTTCATAATAATGAGATTGCTTAGCTTATTGAAGGAAGGATCGAAAAATTATGTGGAGTGAGAAAATGAATTTTAGAGAGTGAATATTTTAAGTATAGCCATGACATGAATATGAAATAATTTGACTCATGTTATCATTTGATTACTGAGACAATTACTTGTAACTTATTCCAGAATTTCTTATAGAAACATTTGTAAATTTAAGAACCACTGCTCAGATTAACATGTATATATAATTCATGTTCTGAATTATAGATATGTTAGCCTTAAAATAGAAAAATATACTCCACTTATGCATTCTGGTGGACTGGACCATTTTCCCCCTAAACATTTTGCAGTTGCAGGTCCTTCAATTCCATAACCGTCATCACATCTGTATATGGCTTCTTCTCCATACTGGTAATCATTAAAATTCTGGGACTGAATTACACCATGAGGAATCAGAGGTGGTAATTCACAAGGAAGTCCTGAAAATGATGAAACAAAGTTTAAATTTGGAATTTAATTTCCTTTAAAGCTAATAAAATTTAAAATGTTGCTTTACACTGGACAATTTTATATGACTCTAAAGCACAATGCGGGACCTATGAGGACATCACTGAGAAGGTGTGCATATATGCCCTAAAAATTGACTTATGGTAAGTGATCACTTGTCATTATGAACAAGAACATTAGCAAGAATATATGCATTGGTATAGATTCATGAGATAAACACCAATGTCTACCCTAGGCAATCATTATTAATAAAAAGAAACAGTGAGAATAAACCATTTTCAAAATGTATTATGTAGTGTGGGAATTGGGACAAAAATAAAAAAATAATAAATCAGGCAAAGAAAACACAGAGCAAGAGAAATTGTGCATAGAATTCTTACCTGTGCATAAGCAAAGGAACATGATAGGCACACCTATAGGTAAGCTCCATTTCACTCTACAGTGAGTTATAATATCCCTTCCAAAAAAGCCAGAATTACAATATTTTCAATGAGCTAATACAATGTATTATGTCAATAATGTATTATTATGTAATAAGTAATATTATTATGTCAATAATAGTATTTATTGTATTATATAAATTTTTGGTAGAAAGCATAAATAACGTAGAAATATATAGAAGGTTTTATAAATTTATAAATCTGAATGATTCCATCATAATATTTTGATGATTATGATTCTTAACAAATTATATTGGAAGTAAAATAGTAGTGTATGAGCTATGCTCACCTACACACTGAGGTGGAGAACTCCATTTGCCAATTGTGCATTCTACCCAATCTTCTTCCAGTATTTTGAAGCCAGCTTGACAAGTGTAACTTAATTTGGTGCCATGCGGGTAAATGTTGGACATAAGTGAAGAATTGGATGATATAATGTTTCCATTTTCGATAGAAGGTGGCTGGGAACATGGAAGTTTTTCTAGAGGAGAATAGTGATGAAAAGATCAAATAAAAATATATAGTCAAAATAAAAATATATTAAGTCTGGGACATGGAATAAGGAAAATGTGAACCAATTAAATTATTGAGAGGTTGAGAAAAATGAAGCCTAAATGGTTATTTTTAAATAGCTTTTACACCTATCTTCACTATACTCCCTCATGTATCCTATTTCTTTTGAGTAAAATATTCATGAATAGAATTTGTAGTGATTTTACATAAGTAACAGCTTCCATTCTTCTCTACTTGTTTCACACACAAGCAGAATTTAGATTTATTTGCTTGAAAATACAATTTTTTATTTCAAGATAAAATAAATGAATACAAATGTTTTTACCTTTTTCATTTAAGTAAAACAACAATATTAGAATTAATGTTACAAACAAGCTATGCTGTACTGACCCACACAGTGTGGTATTGACTGCCAAATTCCATTTTTGCACTCAATTTCTTCTGACTCGGAGTCCTGGATGAGATAATTTTCTTGGCAGAGAATTGATATTTTTTCTCCATCCTGATAATTTACTGTGGTTGTCATAGGTTGAGCATTGGGAATCTGAGGTGGAGGTGGGCATAGTTGTTTTTCTACAAATATTAAAATTATATATCATGATTAAAAGCCAGTCAAGGAGTTGAAAAGATAATTGAAAAAAAAAGCTCAATAATAAATTATCATAAATAATTGCATGATAATATATTTAGCTTTATTAATTAACAACACTGGGTGGACATACGTTGGCTGGATATAGATCTTAGCTAGGAGCTCAATAATTACCAATCACAATATACAGAAAAAGGGAATTTGTTTCTTAGGCATATGGAAATAGATATCCAGAGATCTCCTTAAGCTTTTTCAAAACCAAGGTTTTGAAAAAAGGAGGACCTCAGAGAAATAATGTTCACTATAGGTGAGAAAATGGAAGAAATTTTTTATCAACTCAGAAAATAACTGATACAAAATATTTTAGGATACATTGAAAGATAATTGGAAAAGATCTAGGAGACAGCAATGAAAAACAGCAACAGAATTCAGAATGAAGAATGTATTTGTTTTAAGGACAAAACACAAGCAAGCTTCACCAAAGAAGAGAAGAAAGAAAAGAGCTCAAAACATGTAAGAAAATGTAAAATATTTGATGGGTCCAGCAAAAGGAATAATCTTTGAGTCATGGGAATTTTGGAAGGAGAGTCAAATGATAGAAGGGGCAAAGAAAGGCTAGTTGAAGAGATGGTAGCTGAATACTTTCACAATCACTCAGAGAATTCCTGTGCCTAGATTCAAGAGGCCCAAAAAATACTAAACAAAGCAATTCCAAATAGACAAACATTAAAATGTACTCTATTCAAATTGGAAAGGAACAAAGGCATAGATTACTTAAAGTATCAAGAGAAGAGACATCTAAAACACAAGAGAAAGAACACTTTATACAGCAGATCTTTCTAATGAAACCATACTAGCAAGAGACAATGGAATGATATATTTGAAACAGAGTAGAGTGAAATCTCTGACTGAGGAAGTTCTGCCTGCAAGGCTGTCATTCAAATTTGAGGGGATAAAAATGTTCTCAGCTGGGGCTGGGTGGTGGCTCTGGAGGTAAGGTGCCTGCCTTGCCTGTGCTAGCCTAGGACGGACCACGGTTCGATCCCCCAGTTTCCCATATGGTCCCCCAAGCCAGGAACTTCTGAGCGCATAGCCAGGAGTAACCCCTGAGCATCACTGGTGTGGCCCAAAAAAACAAACAAACAAAAATGTTTTCAGTAAAACAAATTACAAGACATTTGCTACATCAAATACAGCCCTGCAATGAATATTAAATGACTTCCTGTAAAAAAAAAAACAAAGAAAAAAACAATGGTATAAATTGCCTATTTTGTAAATTGTTTATTAAATAATTGATATCTCTAACTTATAACCTAATATGATATGACTAATATTTATCAATTATATTGATGAATTTCTAATTATATACCATTTGAAATTGTGTATAATTAGTAACTAATTTTTAAAAGCAGGCCAAATGTAACACTTTCATAATCAGGAGATAGTAAAATAAATATTTAAGATTTAACACAAAAAAGCTCACCATTGCAGTTTATTTTAGGATCCCATTCTCCATTTATGCAAGTTGAGGACTTTGTTTCTGATGTTTTTTTACATACATAAATTGCAGTGTCATTATGATTAAATACATTTTTATTTGATAAGTATGGATTAGTTGCAAATAATTTATTTCGTGTACATGTCCGAAGCAAATGTGTTTCTATAAAATGAAAATGTTGCATTGTAAAGATAAGAACTAAAAATCTTATTAAAGAGTCAAAAATTATATTATAATAATTTGATAATTTATGCCTGAAAATACTACAAACACAATTATTCCTATCATATTGTATGCGATGGACGATGATATATCTATGTATTGTGTGTCTGACCTCAGGCATTTCAGAGAAAGTATCCGTCATGGAAATATGTTGCACTTTGGAATTAGAACATGAGAAGCTTTCAGAGATGATCTTTCAAGTTAAAAGTAATGACATGAAAAAAATATTACCAAATTTGACATCTGTGCAAATGTTCATATTCATTTAATTCATTATTTAGAATTTCAAAAGTCATATAAAATTTAAATCAATAACCTTTATGCATTTAAATAAAAACAATTATCTCTGGAAACTTTATGGATTAATTGAAAAAACTTTTATTTATTTTTTAAATTTTTTTTTTGTCTCTGATTTTTTCTATTTAATTTTTTCTATACGTTAACCAGTAGTGCTGTGCTGGAATACATGAACAACACATTATGAATCCCTTCTATAATGGAATATGGGCTAAAGTTCTACAATGTACTTAAAATAATTTGTGCATTCTAATGCCTGTGTGTAAATTGGAGACTCAAGCCTTTCCTTAAATATAGACCCCATTAAACTCTTAGAGACAAGTTACTTTAGGGAAAGTGGAAGAGAATTCTCAAAATTTTCCTGTTGATCATTAATGATTTGGTGATCTAAAGGTTCAGAAGCTTCACCTACAGTGCAGAGAACATAACCATATAGTTTTCCTGTAAAACTTGCTAGTATCCTATGAGAAAATTGCATTGCTGTCTGTGAAGACTTTCTACACAACCCACCCTCCTGCATAGTCACTTCTGTTTTGTTGGATCTGAAATAGAGGGAAATTATAACTATCATTGTTGAGAGAGATAAGACTTCTAGGAAGAGTAGAGCAAAAGAAGTATGACTCTAATGTTTCTTGTTCCTGGGTCTGAAGGATACTATACAAAAAATGTTGCGTTGTTCTGTCTATGAGTACAAGCATTTTCATCATATGAATATCAATTATTAAAATATAGCTTGAAATTTGTAAATAACATTTACAAATTTACAAATCGCTCCTCTACGTCTGGAGCGATTTCTGAGCACATCGCCAGAAGTAACCCTAAAGAAAGCCTTCATATTTTCTTATTTAGGGGGGCCACACCTAGTGACGCTCAGGGGTTACCCCTGGTTTTGCACTCAGAAATATCTCCTGACTTGGGCACCGTATGGGATGCCGGGAGGATCAAACCACAGTCCGTTCTAAGTTAACATGTACAAGGCAGATGCCTAAAGTTTGTGCCACCTCTCTGAAACCAAGACATCATATTTTTAAAACTATATACTATTTTGAAAAAATATGTTTTCAAAAGAAAAGACCAAGTTCTGGGAGCCAGGAGGTGGCGCAGGAGGTAAGGTGCCTGCTGCCTTGCCTAGGACGGACCACGGTTTGATCCCCCGGTTCCCATATGGTCCCCAATGCCTGCCAGGAGCGACTTCTGAGTGCATAGCCAGGAGTAACCCCTGAGCGTCACTGGGTGTGGCCCCCCCAAAAAAAAACCAAAAAAAAAAGAAAAAAAAAAGAAAAGACCAAGTTTTAATTAGCGAAAAATTGAAGATAGACTTGTACCAATGCATTTAGGAAGTTGGGTCCACATTCCACGGAGGCATGTAACTGATCTCTGTCCAATCATTGTAAATCCTTCTGTGCAATTGAACTTTACTGAATCTCCATGATAAATAGGAAGAACAGAAGGTACAGAAGAACCATGATCAAGTTCAGGTATATTTTCACATGTTCGGTTCTCCACTATAAAAAATTAAAGTATGTTTCTCTTAGAATATAAATTATGTTTATTTGAAAATAAACAAAAAGACATATTTGGATAATACTTGAACATTACCAATGCATGTAGGCAAAGCTGTCCATTCTCCATCAACACACTGAATTTTACTAGCACCCTTCATCAGAAATCGAGAATCACACATGTATTCCACCACTTCACCATGTTCATAGTTCTCTTTCTGCATTTCTTTAGTTTTTCCATGGATAAGTTGAGGGGGTGAACCACACCATTTTACGTGTTCTACAGTAGATATGTGTAATAAATGGTTAATGTGTACAATCACAAAAATGTTAATAGCTGAAAAATCCAATAAATGGCTATTTTTCTTCAACATTATTGTTGTTATACAACTTGCTATAGCATTTTTAAACTGTTCAAAGCAGATTCTGTTATAGCAGATTCATGTTTGTCAGTCCTAGTATACTGAACTAATTTACTGAACTAAGTTAAAGTCCATACAATTTCTTGAGTAATCTAAATATTATGAAGATGCTTTAATGTTTATATTTCATTAGACATTTTATTAAATTGAAAAATTCAATATTCATACATAATTAAAACACCTCACCAAAATGTTTAAAAAATACCATCATTAATTTTATCAGTATATCTGAACTTTACTCAAGCCATACAAATGAATGAATTACAGCTGTCTAGAAGTTTGTTTAGATATACTCAAATGCTCATAAAATTTGAGTTGAAGTCAATGATATGAAATAGGTGTAATGCCATTGACACAATAGTATATCCTTTGTGGACACAACTCTTAATGCATGGCACACTGGAAGTCAACAGAAAGTTGAGAGGAAAACAGCTGATACCAAAAATCTGACTTCTTCATTCAGAAATTGTGAGATAAACAATTACCTCTACAAGCTGTATTATTAGGGGACCATCCAAAGTGGTAGCACTGACTCGAATCTGGTCCAACTCTCACACGTTTATTTTTACAGGTGAATTTCAAAACCTCTCCAATTTTATATTTTAGTTCTCTGGAATCAGTGGTTATGTACATATCATCCAATTTAGGAACAGGGCATTCTCTTTCTGTAGGAAAGTAAATAATTTGATATGGTTATATAGTAATTAGCAAAGTACATTTCATGTGACCTGTAAGAATGAGGTTTATAAATTTAATAAGTCATCTTCCTTGAAAATATTAAGTGATCATTCTTAAATAGTCTGTAATTTCATATTGAAGTCTCAGATACATTTACCAAATAGTAAATAATATAAATATGAATAATATATCCTAAAATATATTTGCAAAATAAACTTGCTTGTTTTTACAATGAAAGTCCTGAACAATAGGAATTCTGAATATACATATTCAACAGTAGATATCTGAATGTACATATATAATATACAACTGTGTTTTGTTTTTGTTTATATAGGGCATCAGGAAAGTGATTCTCAAGAGGAAGTAAAGAGCCACAAACCTGTGATATTAAAATCTAAATTATTGGGGCTGGAGAGATAGTGGTAGGGTGCTTGCCTTGCATGTGGCTGACCCAGGACAAACCTAGGTTCAATCCCCAGTGTCCCATTTTGCCCCCTAGGCAGGAGCGATTTCTGAACACATAGCCAGGAGTAACCCCTGAATGTCACCAGGTGTGACCAAAAAACTAAAAAATAAAATTTAAAAAATCTAAATTTTTGCAAAACATAAAAATGCTTTCGGAGCTTCCAAGAGATATGATAGCTGAAAATTCAAATACTAGATATATGTAAGAGGACTAGGTTTTAGCACAAGCATTTCAATGTCTATGAAGTCACACAGGGTCTAACTCTGAAGCACAATTCCAGAATTGTAGCTCCTGAGCACCACTGAATGTGGCTCAAAACTTAAAAAAAAAAAAAGCTATTTTATTTGCATTACTCCTATCTTGATAATATATCAAGTTTAGAATTGGACTGAGGAGACTGAGAGTTAGCTGTTAGTCCTAACCAAAAGCCCAACACTGTCAAGCCTAGAGTCACATTGGATAGGAAACATATGAAACATACCAGTTTTAAGTCATTTATCAAGCCCACTATCATAAAATCAGATATAAACTTAAAAAAGCTCATAGTTAAGTCAGATGTAAGATTTTTTGAAAGCTAATACACAATACTGCAAAAATCTCAAATATGTTTTGTTTTTGTTAAATGTCTTATAATTTAGTTGTATCATAATTGCATGAGATCTACTGAGATTCTGCTCTTATTCCAATATTCTACAACACAATTATTTTCTGCTTGTCTGATTCCTTGATTGTGTGCATTTCTAGATCTGTTATATTCAGTTTAAAAAAATTCCTCTATTACATTTTTAGAAAAATATGGACGTAACAACAACCAAAAGAGCTTTGTTGTTGTGAGCGACAGAGTGTTTGTACAGAAGTTACAAATTTTTCATTGTTTGTTTATTTGTTTTTTATTTTTGGGCGACATTTGGTGATGCTCAAGGGTTATTCTTGGCTACACGCTCCAGAATCGCTCCTGGCTTGGGAACCATATGGGAAACTGGGATTCTAACCACCATATATCCTGGATTTGCTGTGTGCAAGGCAAACACCCTACTACTGTGCTATTGTTTCAGCCAGGAAAATCACTGATCTTCATGTATCTTAATGTATTCTAGTTTGGTTTAATCCTGACAGCATTGGTACTCTGAGCACACCTAAAAGTGATCCCAGAATGCAGAGTTAGAAGTAAGCCTTGTTTACAGTAAGGTGTGATCCCACAAAAACAAAATCAAATAACAAATAAACAAAGACAGAAAGAGCCTGTTTACTGACTGTTCACAAGATCTAAATTTGCCTAATTCCCAATTGAAATTCATGATTATTTTACAACTTTACTTAAACTCATTTTATTTTATTAAAAATTATTTATTTGGGGGCCGGGTGGTGGCGCTGGAGGTAAGGTGCCTGCCTTACCGTGCTAGCCTTGGACGGACCGTGGTTCGATCCCCAGTGCCCCATATGGTTCCCCAGGCCAGGGGCGACTTCTGAGCGCATAGCCAGGAGTAACCCCTGAGCGTCACTGGGTGTGGCCCAAAAACCAAAAAAAAAAAAAATATTTATTTGATTATTTGTTTCATTTTGAGCCCTTATTAGCCTGTGCTCAGGGCTTACCTCTTGCTCTGTGCTCAAACATAACTCCTGGAATGCTAAACATGCCAAATAAGATACTGAGGTTCATACCTGGGCCAACTACATTCAAGGTCCTCAGAATATTGTTCCTGACACAATCTCCCTCCCAGTTATTGAGAATATATTTTCTATTCTTATATATCTTATTTTGAGAATATAATTTAGCTCTGGAAGATCTGTTCCCTGTTTAATGACCAATACATGTTATCTCTCATTTCACGGTCAAGCCAGACACTAGGCTTACAATTACTGTTTAAAATCGTTTAGAAATTAACACTTAAGGATGGATATCTAAAGACAAAACTCAGGTGCAAAACTGATGAAGAATTGTAAGGAACTATAATTTTTATGGGGCGCGGGAGATAGCATGGAGGTAAGGCGTTTGCCTTTCATGCAAAAGGTCATCAGTTCGAATCCCGGTGCCCCATATGGTCCCCCGTGCCCGCCAGGAGCAATTTCTGAGCATGGAGCCAGCAGTAACCTCTGAGCACTGCCGGGTGTGACCCAAAAAACAAACAAAAACACAACAAAAAAATTAAAAAAAATTTTTATTCATGTATGCTACATATTCAATAATTTGGATACCAACATTAATATAACAATAGTAATCATACTTTACTCACAAACAAATAATGTATATGATCCATGGGTAAAAGAACTCTATGCATTGTGTTATACATAGATTACTCTCTTTGGACTTCTAAGCACCCTTTCTTCCTAGTTCAAATTAAGCTCGGAGGTCACACCTTAATTTTAATTCTTTTATAAATAACTTTAGTTCAAGGAGTTCATCAGATTGATAATTAAAAAGAATACTTGAAATCCAGTACTTACCAAAACATTCAGGTTTATCAGTCCAATCATTGTGACCACATACTATGGAACCCGTGGTCCTTCCTTCTCTGTTTTCAAAGCCAGTTTCGCATTCATAGTCCAACTGGTCATTGAGCTTAAACCGTGTGCCATTACTTTGTGTTCTGGCATTCACAAATGCTGGCCTATCACAAGATTCTAATGCATATCACAATTAGATAGTTTATTTCCAATGTTATGTTGAGATTTTTAATTGTTTAACTTCTTTTTCAAGGTACAAAAAAGAGGTATTCTTTAGTATGTATTTTAAAATACATAAAAAACTAAAATAGATCATCAATGACATACTACTCACCTAAAACAATTACTCAGTGGAAAAACTGTTTCTACATTTCTCTTTTAATAATTTAAACATATTTTAAAATTTATATTTATAGATTTATTGCATAACCAATAAATTGGGCAAGATTGATTTGTGAATTTTTTAGCTAACTAAAATTTTTTGCATAATAAGATGCCAATTATAGTATAGACATTATTACATATATGGCATAGAAAGATGATTTATTAAATAAGATTAATTTTTAACAATACAATGAAGTGGTAAAATATTCTATAAATCTCATTTATTATATTACAATTTTAAGCAAAGATACTGATTTTCCTTTTTTGACATATTACTAATGTTTTTTATGCTTCTAAAGTTGAATAACTATTATTCTATTAATAGTTATAAGAAGTAATATGTTAAGAAAAATTTATTTTCAAAAACAACATTCTATAGTGATATTATTAAAGGTTTACTAAATATGTCAAAATTAAGCTTGATAAGCATCCAAATAAGCCGAAACATACAAAAGTAAAACAAAAGGTAACAAAATAAATGAGAGTTATTTTGGGGGCCTGGGAGATAGCAGGGAGGTAAGGCATTTGCCTTTCATGCAGAAGGTCATCGGTTCGAATCTCGGTGCCCCATATGGTCTCCCGTGCCTGCCAGGAGCAATTTCTGAGCATGGAGCCAGGAGTAACCCCTGAGCACTGCCGGGTGTGACCCCCCAAAAAAACACATATACAAAAAAAATGAGTTATTTTACTTCCATAATAAGTCTGTTACAATCCTGAACTGACTAAGATTACGTGCAAATAGAGTTTGATTTAGCGCCAACATTTACCTTTTCCTTTTTTTCTTTTGTTATTGTTCATAGTCAGCATAGAAATTAAAAATAGAAAATAAATTATAAAGGTTAAGTTATTGAAAGATCATGCATAAAGTAATCATCTCATTTTAAATCATAATTTCATATTTAAAATTAAATATAGAGACAAAGGTTTAATTTCCAAAAATAAACACAGTAAGGCACATGACATTCAAATAAAAATATGTTTTGTCTTTTTGGTGGGGCACAACTATTGACCCTCAGGGGTTACTCCTGGCTGCGCGCTTAGAAACCACTCCTGGCTTGGGGGACCATCTGGGGCACACGGCAATCCAAGCGCAGTCTGTCCTAGACTAGCACTTGCAAGGCAGACGTATTACCTCTAGCGCCACAGCGTTGGTCCCAAATAAAAATATTTTTGAGACTACATTAACTACACATAAGACTTCTAAAGTTTTCTTTTCTTTTCTTATTTATTTATCTATTTATTTATTGGTTTTTGACCCACACCTGGTGACGTTCAGGGGTTACTCCTGGCTATGCACTCAGAAATTACTCCTGGCTCAGGAGACCAAAATGAATGACAAGGATTGAACCCAGGTCCATTTTTGAGAAGGCAGAGTGCAAGGCAAAAGCTCTACATCTGTGCTATTACTTTGGCCCTTTCTTAAAATTTTCTAACGCATTCTGCATTTTACTTTATTTTTACTTTACTGAGTTTTTTCTTTTTTTTGGTTGGTGTTGTTTACACCCAGTAATAGTCAGAAGTTATTCCTGGCTTTGCACTCAGAAATGAGTACTGTCAGTGCTCAAAGGACCAGATGAAATGCTGAAGATAGACCCTGGATGGGCCATGTGCAAGGCTGCCCTCATATTATATTTTAAATGGAAATTAGTTGACTGAAAGATGGACTAATAGTTTACCTGAATCCAATCTATCTTAAAGGCTAAAAAGTTGTCTTTTGTGGGGGAGTGGGGTTGAGTTTTGGGTCACTGGGTATAGTGGTGCTCAGAAATCACTCCTGGTTCCGAGGTTACGGTTATTCCTTGAAATATTTGAGGGATCATATAGGATGCCAGGGATCAAATCCGGCTCAGACCTAGGTTAATGCAAACACCCTAATCACTGTGCAAATTGTTCCAGGCACACTTGTTCATATTTCCTCTCAGAAGTTTATATCATACAATTTCTTTATTTTCTTTAGCTTTTGGCCCACTTGGTGGTACTTAGAGTTTACTACTGGACCAGCCTGGGGACCATTTTTTTTCCTTAATTAAACTACAGTTCAATTATTTACACAGTAAGATACAAGATGAAACAGGGACAATATTTTATTTTTTCTTAATTAAAGTACATAAGCACCCTCTCCCAAGTGCGAAAGCATTGTAATTAAAGCGAGATTTTGTGTAATGATGATTAGAATAGTGGATGCTAACTTATTTTATTACTTACTAATGCATATTGGTGTTTCTGACCATCCACTCTGCTGACATGTAATTGATCCTGCTGTTTCACCATTTGCTGTTATATATCCTGGTTGGCACTTATATTGTGTTTGTGTATTTAGGGAATATACATAGTTACTTTCCGAAAAAAAGCCATTCTTAATTTCTATATCAAATTTTGAACATGTTTCTAAAGGGGAGAAACCATAAGGCAGACATAAGTATGTATTCAATAATCAATTTAATAAAGAGTAAAATAATATAACCATATTTCTAAAAGCAGTTGTAAAGATGCATTGGAAAGATTTTAATTCCCAAGTTCCTGTGTCAGATAAAATAAACTGTTTTTCAGCATATTAGATAAATATATATTATTAAAATGTTATTGAGTCAAGGAGTACATGTGTTAAGGCGCATGTTTCAAATATGACTTGTCCCAGTTCCATCGCTGCACCACTTGGTCCTGTGGGCATTCTGTGTGCAGGCAGATTTGAATGTCTCTGAGCACTGTGATGGTGGGCAAGTAGTCCCATGTACATGGTAGGACCAGAGAAGCACTGAATATTCTAGTCTTTGCCTTTCTGTTGAATTGCTGCTGAATGGAGCCCTCGTGCCTCCCGTGTACCATTTGAGAAGCCTAAACAAACAAACAGTGTTGAAGAAAAAGCATACTAAAAGTACTCTCTTTTATATAATTATGAGAAATATGCCTGTCCAATGAGCATGGAACCCTACAATATCCCATGGTTCTATATGCAATGATTCTTTATAAGTCTTATTTTAAAGATTGTCTAGTTTGATTTTCTTAAGAAACTGCAGACCACAGTTTACCAACTTTCACAGATCAACTCTGGCACTGATCATAAAGAATCTTCCACAACAGCTTTTAGAACTTTTGACTCTGAGTATCAGAAATAATAGATTTTGGCTATTCTTCTTTAAAACCATATGCATTCATACTGTCCTATCAATGTAATGAAGTTCAACACTTTCTTTTGAAACATAAAGTCAATATCATGATTCTTCAACTTACATAGCTCTTAAAACAGTAAAAGTACATTTATGTTAGCTACTACTTGTCTTCACCAAACTCAACCTCACTTACTAAAGAATCTATGGATAAGGATTCAAAAGAAAAGACAAGATATTTATAAATGGACTAAAAAATGTTAAACAAAATTTCATGAGCTGCGTAAAGTAGTTATGACAGGAAAGTGTTACCACTATATTTATATAAATAAAAAAGAATAATGACCAATATTTAGCCAAATCCATTCCATGAAAATAAAAGGAAAAGTTGGGTTGAAAAGCACCTTTTTGGACACAAAACCATAACATAAAACCATAATAATCAAAATAGCAAGCTACTGAGCTTTTCATAGCAGTACAATGCTGAATCACACAATTTTATATCAATACAAGAACTCATAATATAAATACCATATTATAAATTTACATGCATCTTAAAGTACTAGAAAATGATCAATAACAAAGGAAGTCTGCTTACATAGCAGACGGGGAATGGGTTATAAAACTTAGAAAACATTCAGTGAAATAGAAACTGCTATTTACAGAATAGTAACAAAATCAGATATTCTTTTTTGGAAGAAACATTTATATATTTAAAAAGAAAAAAAAAACTCTAGGGACAGAGCTGTAGGGTATTTGCCTACTGGAAAGAGAACTGGATTTGATTGCCTGCATCCCTTATGATTCCTTGAGCCTAAAGTGGAAATTTTTTATTGCAGAATCAAGAGTAACCCAAGAGCCACCAATGTGGCCCAAAAACCAAACAAGAAAAAAAAAAAACTCAAGTAAACCATGTAAAATCTTACCACAAAAATTCACAAGATTATGAGATGACTATAATAGTGTTTGAGATCAAATTGGAAAACATAGAAGATATAGATAATTTTTCTTAGAATCTTTTAACCTCCAAGAATAAGGCAGGAGGCAGCAGGACTCCTGATCAATTTTCAACAGAGACATCAATATAATAATAATAATAATAATAATAATAATAATAATAATAATAATAATAATGTCTTCTACAAAGCACAAGGAGATAATACAATGTTTAGGACACTGGATTTGCATGTGCCAGATACAAGTTCAGTGTCAAGTATAACATTGTTTCCCAAGTAATTCAATGTGTTATCCTGGAAGCCTTGTGAACTACAGTGGTCCTAGTTTCTCCAGTACTACAGACTCTGATCAATATTTACCATCAGATGGTTACACTAACTTGCTAAAGTGTTTGGTAATGAATCACAGGCTTGATATCTGGGTTCCTGAGCACCACTTATGATGCTCATCCTCAACTTCAGTAAAAGCAAACACAACAACAAAAACAACAAAAATCTAGGGCAAAAATGTTCACAGCACAAATAAAACTCAGTTCTAAGGGTTTGTTTACTAATGAGTTTTTCCAAACTGTCAAATGATTTTTTGACGTTGTTGTTGTTGTTGTTATTGTTGTTGTTTTGCTGTCTTTCTGGCCCATGCTCTCTTGTTTTTAGGGCTTATTTCTGACAACTGGAACTTCCTAAGGTTTACTCTTGGCTTTGCACTTAAGACTCATCTTGGAGGGCTCAGGCAATCAAATGAGATTCCGGGCATTGAACCCAGATGAGCAAATGCCCTGTACAAATGCACTGTACAATAGCCCAAATGCAATTTTATTGCTTTCTAAATTTCTTTAGTCAGTGAAAAATAATCCTTTTAACATTATTTTAATTTGTTTGTTTTGTTTTTATTTGAAGTCCACATTGGGTGATTCTGAAGGAATACTTTTGACTCTGCATTTGGAAATTACTCCTGGAAATGCTTGGGGACCATATGGGATGCTAAGGTTTGAACCTGGATTGGCTGAATGCAAGATAAGTGGAGTACCTGCTAAACTCCCATTTCTGGCCCTTTTTGTGAGGCAAATATTAACAACAACAACAAAAGCAAACGGATAGAAATAGTACAAAAATAATTTTATAAATTTTTTATCATGATTAATATATATAAATGTCTCTAAAAAATCTAAGTTAACCAAATTGTACAAAACATTAAAAGAATTGTAAACTATGATCTGGTTGGATTTGCTTCGGGAATGCAGGGTTGGTTAAATCGAGTTATTCTATGTAATTTATCAAATCAACAAAAGGATTTATAGATGCATTTGAAAAAATGTAAATCTTATTTATGATACAAGCTCTCAACATAGGAGAAAAGAGGAAACTTTCCTCAATGTGCTTGAAATCATTTGCAAAATCAAGCTAACATCATAGACAATTGTGAAAACATCAAGGTTATAATTCAAGGAAAATGGAAGAACAGGATGTCCACTCTCATCACAATTATTTAACTTAATAATGGAAGACATTTACATAGCAACTAGGCAGTAAAGATACATTGAGAGATCCAGATTGAAAAAATGTCAACTATTACCATTGACAGATACCATATATTATTTTTCAATATTACTAAAGAGTTTATGAAAAAGTCCTGGAAATAATATGCCTGTACAGAAAGTGACAATACACAAAATCAGTTTGCAGTAATACATTGTATTTTTATGAGCAATTAATGAAAAGAAAAATTAATGCACATTGTCCCCTAAAATAATGTCACATTGTCCCCTAAAAATCTAATATCTGGGAATAAAAGAAGTACTACTGAGACATACAAAGCAAACAAGCAACCATTCCTAAAAAAAAATAATTAGAAAAAATGCGAGTAGAGCCATCTTCAAGGAGGAAACTGCACTTTCCAAACAAGTGAAGCAGAGATAAGCAGATGGGAATCCACTAAGCTGAGAAGCTTCTGCACCTCAAAAGAAATAGTGCCCAGGATACAAGAGCCATCCACCATGTGGGAGAAACTATTCACCCAATACCCATCAGATAAGGGGCTAATATCTAAAATATAAAGGGCACTGACAGAACTTTACAAGAAAAAAACATCTAATCCCATCAAAAAATGGGGAAAGAAATGAACAGACAATTTGATAAAAAAAAAAAGAAAAGAAATACAAATGGCCAAAAGGCACATGAAAAAATGCTCCTCATCACTAATCATCAGGGAGATGCAAATCAAAACAACGATGAAATACCATCTCACACCACAGAGATTGGCCCACATCACAAAGAATGAGAACAATCAGCGCTGGTGGGGACTTGGAAAGGAACTCTTATCCACTGCTGGTAGGAATGCAGTCTAGTCCAACCTCTATGGAAGGCGATATGAGATTCCTCCAAGAACTGGAAATTGAGCTCCCATTCGACCCAGCTATTCCACTCCTAGGGATATACCCTAGGAACACAAGAATACAATACAAAAACCCCTTCATCACACCTATATTTATTGAAGCACTATTCAAAATAGCCAGGTTTTGGAAACAACCAAGATGTCCTTCAACAGACGAATGGCTAAAGAAGCTGTGGTACATATACACAATGGAATATTATGCAGCCATCAGGAGAGATGAAGTCATGAAATTTTCCTATACATGGATGTACATGGAATCTATCATGCTGAGTGAAATAAGTCAGAGGGAGAGAGAGACACACACAGAATATTCTCACACATCTATGGGTTTTAAGAAAAATAAAAGTCATTTTTGCAACAATCCTAAGAGACAATGAGAGGAGGGCTGGAATTTCCAGATCACTACATGAAGCTCACCACAAAGAGTGTTGAGTGCAATTAGAGCATGGGCAAGGCAGATGCCTTAAGGTTTGTGCCACCGCTGCAGGCCCTGTAAGTCATTTTCAATGACATAAACCAAATAGTTAGTGGAGTAATAATTGTTTCAGAAAGGTATAAAGCATTCTTTGGGGGGAAATGATAGTAAATTTTTCTTTAACCAAATTCTATTCATTGGGGAAATACAAATCAAAATAATGAGTAAACTTGATGCCATTGAGACTAGGTTAGTAAAAAGGATAGAAACAGTTAGTGTTGATAATGATGTGGTGAAAACAGCCTTCATCTACTGTTGCTGGGAAGGTCTTTGGCTCAGTCTCTGGAAAATAAACGGACCACCTGCATATATACCCTATAGTACTATGCTGAGAAAGGATTTGCACTCTTGTTGACTATATTATTGACAGTAGGTAATGGACTAATACAAGGCTAATACAAAGCAAGTGTCTTACATGCTGTACTATTTCTATGACCCTCAGAGAGAGGTTTTATAAAAAATTTTTATTAAGAAACTATAATTTACAATGTAATTGATGACTTTCAAACCTACAATGTTTCTGAATGAATTTTTTATATGCAGAATATAAAAAATAATTTGTTGGCGCTGTTATGTTTGCATGATGTTTCCTGTCAAGAATCTAGCCTTTGCTCTCTGCATTTTAAAAAGCAATTTTTTCCCAATATTTTCTCTTACATCATTACTAAATCATGGTGAGTTACAAAACTATTCCTAACTGAGTTTCTGGCATGCAATGTTTTAACAGTCGTTTTTACTTATTACACTCCACCAATGCTCTGCTTTCCCTGCCTAGGATGACAGTACTGATAGAGTATTATGCATATTACTTTGCCTCCTCTCATTGGCCTGTCCTCCTCCACTTCCCTTGATAGGCAGAGTGCACCTTCTGTGACCTGTCTCCATCTCCAACCAAACTTTCTACTGAGGGCCAGTTCTGAAGCTCTTACTTTTGAGCATTTGTTAATATCCCACTAAATTTATATTCTAAGAGATAATATGAGAGAGATCATCCTATGTTCGTCCTTTTCCCTCTACTTTTCCACAGCATGATATTCATCAGTTTGGTTCGCATCGCAGAAAATCCATGGATTCATAATTTCTTATTAGCAAATTTATTGACTGCTTTTGAGACCAAATAAATTCTATGCTTTCTTAAGCTTTCTATGATCTTCTCTTTATGCATGCTTCTTCACTGCATGTCTTTTTACCTTTTTGACAGAAGTAACATGATAGTACATCTTCTCTCACTTGCAAAACCAGCCCAACTATTATTTGACAGTGTCATGTTTACTTTTCCAAAAGCAGTGGTAATATCTATATTTTCATCCATGGCTAGAGTCCACATTGATTTTCTGTACCAAACATCCATGACAGCTTGGTTTTGGCATAGAACAAATAAAGTCATGGCATGAGTATCTTGTGTGGATCCATTGTGCCTAGAATTAGGTGGGTCTAGGGTGCTAAAAATTAGGTGAGTCTAGAATTAGTAAGCAGGCTTTTTCTTTAGCCTTGTAGATGGGTTTTCTGAAAAGGTTGGGAATGTGGTTATTAGCCCATGCTTACTTTTGAAGTTCTCAAATGCTGGAATTAGTTTTCACCAACACAGCATGAGCATATTTCTGTTAGATTCTCTGACTACAATGAAAGCATTTAGGAGCTATTTTCCATTGGGAAAGAGTAAAGTCTCTCCTATTCGTCCATCTGGCTTATGTGATTCTTTACTACAGGTTTCAACTTTGTACCTATTTTAATGTTTCCTTTTATGTTTTTTTGTTTGTTTGTTTGATTTTGGGCCACACCCTGTAACCCTCATGGGTTACTCCTGTCTATGTGCTCAGTAATTGCTCCTGGCTTAGGGGACCATATGGGACTCTGGGGGATTGAACCACAGTCCGTACTAGACTAGCTTGGACAAGGTAGAAACCTTACCACTTGTGCCACCACTCTGGCTCCTAATGTTTTCTTGACACATTACAGTTTTTTATACTTACTGAGAAATATGTACAACAGCACATGTTCAGAAATGTGAAGTTTATAATAAGAAAGAAGCTTATAAAATATTTGCACATAATGTACATAAATTTAAAAACAAACATGCAATGTAGCCTTAGACCCCATTACTTACTGATGCGGATGCATCTGGGAGGAGGGTCCCAACCATTCTCAGTGCATGTTATAAAGCTCTCTCCATTTTGTAGACTATAGCCAGAATAGCACTCAGCTTTTAGAGATTGACCTTGGGAATACGTTTTGGAAAACCATGGACTTTTTCCATTTTCCAAGTAATTAAAAAAACATTTTCCTAATGGCAATAAAAAGAAAGATTAAAAACTTCAAACTGTTATTAGCTGAAAAAAGATAAGCATAAAGAAAATTTCATGCTATTAGCCAATGTTTTTAAAAAGAAACAAAATAATTTTAATGTTGTTTATTGTTATGTTTTATAACTGAATAAGTATAAAACATACATTTATAAAGTTTCTATTTCTACATCTCCTAAGTGTTTTTCTCAAAAGGCATCATAGTAAGACTTAATTTTCATCTCAAAAAGCATCATTATAAGAATTAATTTGCCCTCCAGCTTATAAAACTAGGTCCTTGCATCACACTTGGCAAAGATTAGGTTCAAGGTTCTAGTCTCTGTACGGCATGGCTTGGTGAAGCCTTGGTAGCACCCTCAACACTTCTGGGCAGATAATCCCTAATCTATCATCACATCATCCACATCAGTGTTTATCTCTTGGTTTATTATTACACACACAGTTTTAGTATGTTTACTTACTGCGGCAAAGTTCTGTTGGCATTGGGTCCCATCCCAATTGTGTGCACTTAATGATGCCCCAGTGACTGTTTGAATGAGACACATAGTCTCTATCACAGTAGTAGTTGAAGGTATGTCCTATGTGTGCTGGAAAGTATGGCTTGTATCTACTTTCTTCATATAGGCCTCCATGTGGTATTTTTGGAAAGTCACAAGGCTTGACTTGAAATGAAAAAAGGAAGCATAAGTATATAGTTTTAATTTAATATGAATCAGTTATAAAACTTTTTAAATGTAAATAGAATTTAAATAAGTTTAATCAAAATTTTATACCTATTTTATTAGAATTGGAAAATCAGACAAAAAAGAATCAAGAACAAAAATTGTCACTAAAATATAGTTTATTTGAGGTATTTCAAATAAAACTCATTATCTTTAGTATTGAAATATGTTTGAATGGTAAAGCTCATGCCTTCCATGTTGAGGGTCTTTGATCCAAAAGATAACACAAATATACAAAAACATGTATATATGTATATTATTAGACATATGTACCTTATTAGACAAATGATATATAAACTTAACTATAACCTCTCCAAGCAGAAAACTAAACATACATATGTTACAAATCCATTTAAACCTAACCCTATGATGATTGAGTGGTGATAGTGATTTTTCACTCATATGTATTTTTCCTCCATTCTCAGAAATCATAGGCCTGCCTCTTCTTTGAAGACAAAAAATGTAGTACATACAGTTTGTTTTTCACACTAATGTGTATCATATAATTTTTCTGATTTGGGGATACACCATAAAACATAAAGAGAAATGATAGTACATATAACCCAGTAACATAACATTTCTGGGGAAAGAGAAATAGTGCAATGGATAACATATTTGCCTTGCACATGTTTGACTAGTTTTGATGAAGGCATCTCATATGGTTCCCTTAGGACTAATTGCTGAGTTAAGAGGAATCCTAGAGTCAGGAGTGTCATCAGGTGTGGTCCAAGAACATAAAAGAAATAGAAGAAAAATCTGTTAAAAACTGGGTGGTTAGCTGAGGTTTTGGGAGAGTGGGGAGGAGGGAGTTTTAAATCATACCCATCAATGCTCTGGACTTAATCCTGGTTCTGTGCTCAGGGCTCATCATTACAGTGCTCAGGAGCCATATACAGTGCTAGAAACTGACCAAGAATAGCTACATCTTAGGCAAGAATTTTAAGATTTAAGAATTAATCTTAAGACTCTTTTAGACTGTCTCTATTTTATAATTCTAATTCTTAATATTCAAATATATAAAATGATGATAAATATATCACTACTGTAATTGAGAAAGTAGTACTTTTTGGGTTTTTATTATCAAACGAAGCACATTATAATAATACACATTGAGTTATTCTTATATTAAGAATAATGTTAACAATTTAAAAATGTTAGAGCATAGTGGGTAGATCATTTGCCTAACTGCATGGTTATCCAGGGTTTGATCTCTTCATCTCATATGGGATGCCCGGAGCCAGAGAGATAGCAGGGAGGTAAGGCACTTGCTTTGCATGCAGAAAGTCAGTGGTTTGAATCCTGGCATCCCATATGGTCCCCGACCCTGCGAGGAGTGATTTCTAAGCAAAGAGCCAGGAGTAACCCTTAGCGCTGCTGGGTGTGACCCAAAAAGCAAACAAACAAAAAAATCATATGGGATGTTCATCCCACACTGAACACCTCCAGGTATACCCAGTAAACCAAAAAGTTATTAACATTTTTCTTATGATTTATTTATAGCCTAGTGTTATTATTAATAGACTGTGGTTATTTTTCTATTAAATGTGAGTCTCTTATCAGAATCTCATGCACAAATAAACTTTGCTTTATTATTTTTATTCAATTAGATTTTTTGGAAGTTTCTGTATAAAATTTTGCTCCATGCATATTCTGATATTTTTCTATAGTAAAAATTAAGGAATGATGCCTTCTCTGCATATAAATTTTTGACCAAACCATGTCTAAAACTCTCATTATTGATGGATTTTTTTACAATATTTGAAGGTCTTGTTATTAAAATCAAAATATGCCTTTACTACACTTCCTTTTAATTATTCCCCTATTTACTTACTTCAATTTTTTTAGAATAAGAATTTAATTTTATGTAAACCATCCTGATATAGTAAGAGGTTTGTTAGCTACCAACATTGCTACTTGGGTTAGCTTGACTCTTAGGCTCTATAAGAAATGAATTCTTGGATGGAATGATAAGACAGCAGCACTTAGATGGTCCTCCCAGCAACCAGGTGTGATTCCTCCCCAAGTGCACAGCCAAGTAAAAGCCTTGAAAATCACCTGATGTGGTTGTAAAACAAAAACAAGTCCCCACAAATGAAACCCTATTAAACTTATTTGAGTTTATTGCAGAATGATAAAAAATGTTTTGAAATCTCATGGTCTGGTTTTAGAACTAGTATGATCATTCATTTTATATGGTGTTCTATAGGGATGGATCAAATAAGAGCAACTAAAGTTACTTTCAAATGTATAAAAACGGGCATAAAATAAAAAGTATAACCATAAGCCTTTATCATTTTTCTACTCTGTCTGTACATGTTTTAATTTGTCATTAGCACTTCAACAAGAAATCACTGAATAAAACACATTCTCTATAATAAAGCACTGAGGTCAGCAACACCTAGTCTAATTGTACTTCTTACATTTCAATTTATGTTTATATATAAAACTATATATAAAGTCTATTACCAGAAAACTTTCTTTTGTTAAACTTCTTCTCAAAACAGTCTCAACACTAGTTTAAAATATTTATGATTTATTGGCTAGAGCTGTGGCACAAGTGGTGGGATGTTTGCCTTGCACACAGTTAACCTAGGATGGACTGTGATTTGATCCCTAGACATCCCATACAGTCCCCATGCCAGGAGAGATTTCTGAATGCATAGCTAGGAGTAACCCCTGTGCATCACCATATGGGGTTCAAATAGCAAATATAAAATCAAATGAAATAAAATAAACCTTTCATGATTTAGAGGCCAGAGAAATAATACATTGGATAGGGCATTTGCCTTGCATTCAGTCTGATCCATAGCATAGATCCCATGAGCACCTTTAAGAAAAACACCTGAGCATAGCCAGGTATGACAAAAATCATTTTCCTATAAAATATTTATGATATACAAGCTGTTTCTAATCATAATTTAAAATGATCATTTTGTACAATAAATGGATTTATGGTATGCATGACATCACCTCAGCAAATCATAGTGCTAAAAGAAACAGAAAGAAGCATTACATATCTTTCACAGTAATTTTTTGGGTGGAGTCTGAAGCTTCAGCAGGCAACGCGTCATGGAAGTTCCATGCTATAGGCTTTTTGGCCACGATAAGGTGAAGATGCAGCTTCAGCTGCCCCCACAGCCTTCTCTCTCCTTCCTCCCTGTCCCCAGAGTTATTCCTGGACACCTACTCAGGGTCCCAGTAAGTGGGTTCTGGCGAGGTGCAATTTAAAAGAGACCCCAGGGTTCCTTGTTCCTGCAAGTGCCTGGGAAGGTACTGGCGAACTTTTAGCTTACAGCAATTAGGAAGCAAACGCCTCTCGAGGAGTCGGAAGCTTCAACAGGCAACAAGGGGAGGACATGCTCCATGTGCTCTTTGCTTGTCCAAATCACAGAACAAAGTGGTGTCTTGGAAACACCCCCTTCCCTTTTGATTATTTCTAAAACATAAAAGGGACATGTGTATCTCCTTTGTATATCCCAGATGTATTCCCTTAACATCTTTAACTCTTTTCGAACATCCTCATATAGTGACTATTTTGCCCACTGAATTTCTTATTTGATTGTTTGAATTCCCCCCTTTGAGATCTGTTTTATAAGCAATACTTGTAGAAGAGTATCTGTATAGATTTCATGTTTGAACAAAGTGATGAGGAATGTTGGACTTTATTGTCTGCCCCAGATACACCAACAATATCTTGTGGCATTGATTCTCTTTTGCATAGGCACATTAAAATGGGAAAATAATATATATGCAAACAAGTTCTTATCTACTAGAGATGAGAACACAAATTTGGTAATGTAATTAGGCCTTTTACCCTGAACATTGGCATAATGATTTGGCTTAGGCCTCAGAATAATGGGCATTGCCCACACACACACTGAACAATGGATACCATCTATGGAAACAACCACAATTGTCTATAACATTATCAGTATCCAAGCCTCTACAAGGGAAGACCTACCACTGCTTTGGCATTGACTTACTCCAAAGAGTACTCCCAACACCCAGACAACTCAGCAACAGTCTGCATGCAGTGCAGATCGCTCCTCATTTAATGGTATGCTGAAACTAGCGGATGCTCCACATCAGCCTGACATTGATGAAAGAAATGCATAGAATCCAGAGTCTTTAAATATAGACTCTGATATCAACAATAGCTAAGTGTGAAAAAGTTTCACTGGGACCACAGAGAATGACTCGGGATGGATGGACTGGTATGCCTGGAATCCAGAGTCGGTCTTATGCCAATAAACCTCTGGGGTGAGGCCCTTTTGCAATCAGGTCAAGGATTTTTTTCCATTTTCCCCATTTTTCTGAACCTATGCAAACAATGGCGATTGCCACTATCACTCCTTTACTATATTTTTTTACTCTTATCCTCTAAGGAAAAATAATACAATTTACTGAACTTAAAAACAAATAACTATAGTAGAATACCTGTTTTGAATACAGGCAGGGGATGGGAAGGGGAGAGGAGGTAATGTTACATTGGTGAAGGGGGGGTGTTCTGGTTATGACTATAACCCAACTATGATCATTTTACTTAAATAAAAAATATATTAAAAAAAGAGAAAAAGAGAAAAAAAATAGAGAGAATAAAAAGTGCCATAGAGATAGGCAGAGAGCAGGACAGGGCAGAGGAATACTGGGGACATGGAGGCAGAAACTTTGCATTGGTGAAGGGATGGATTTAGATTTTATATGATGGAAACTCTATCCCCCCATTTTTTTGTTTGTTTTTTTCTTTTTTAAGCCACACCTGGTGACACTCAGTGTTATACTTGGCTATGCCCTAAGAAATCGCTCCTGGCTTGGGGGACCATGTGGGATGCTGGGGCTTGAATCCAGGTCCATCCTAGGTCAACCGTATGCGAGGCAAATGCACTACCACTGCACTATGGCTCCAGCCCTATTAATCCTGAGCTATTTTCTAACTGTGTATCTCATAGTGAATCAATTAAAGAATTTATTTATAAAAAAAAAGAAAAAAGAAAAGTTGAGAATTAAAGAAGTTAAAAAAGCTGTACTGAGTATATCTATAGTCAGACACCTTCTTCCTTTGACCCAAGCCCAGCATGCTATCACTATTAAATGACACATTGTAGAGGCAGTTATTCATATAAGAGTTTTATTTTAGGGGGTATACTTAGTGGTGCTCATAAGTTATTTCTGACTCTGCATGGACTCAACTTTGGTAGTGCTTAGGGAGGGAATGCAGGGGTCCAAACCCATGATGGCTTCATTCAAGGAAGTAATCTACTTGGTATAAAACCTCTCTGGGCTCATCACATAGTATTATTTTTGAGTGATGTATGTATCCTAATGCAGATTCATTAGATTGATCACTTTTTTGTTACAACTATGAACTGTTTTCCAATTTGTTTTTTTACTGTAACCAGCTAACCATATTTGTAATTCATTTGAACAACAGAAAAACCTAGAGTTATAAATCTAACCAGTCAGAAAATTACTGAATTACAAAAAGAAGTTTCAAATGTTTCCATATTTTCCCAGGAAATTATTATTTAATTTCTTCTACATCATAAAATTATTGGGCTTACTAAAATAAGGTTTTCCTAAGAATATAACAAATACCAACTGACCAAAATTGTTTGTTTGTTTGTTTTTGGGCCACACCCAGTGATGCTCAGGGGTTACTCCTGATTATGCGCTCAGAAGTCGTTCCTGGCTAGGGGGACCATATGGGAAACCGGGGCATCGAACCGCTATCCGTCCTAGACTAGCGCAGGCAAGGCAGGCACCTTACCTCCAGCGCCACCACCCAGCCCCTGACCATATATTTTTAATATACCCAATAAATGTATTAAAGGGTCAAGATTTGTCTGATAAGCTGTTTATCTGTCCATTCTCCAGATGCTGTTCACAAAAATTCACAAATATCTGTAGAATAACCTTGCTGATGCTGTAATACAGATGTGGTGATCTAATTTACTAGCCAGTTATAACTTTTTTATATATTTCCTTATATTTATTTAACACATGAAAATATTTTGCATACTGATAAGTTTCCTCAAATACATGTTTTGTTAACTTATTCTGAACTTATTGGTAGAATAAATCTTGAAGCCTTTTACCTAATAATTGCCTGGATACATTTTTTCTTCATGGAAGATCCAATTTAATTATGATATCCCATCTCAATGAGCTCTGAATCATAAAGAAAAAGAATACATAAAATATTCCATAAAAAGAAAATAAAACCATCATTAGAAATGAAATATTAGGGGGCCGGGTGGTGGCGCTGGAGATAAGGTGCCTGCGCTAACCTAGGACGGA
>PVKC010006266.1:17772-31600 GCA_004027635.1 Crocidura indochinensis | reverse complement strand
AAGCCCCCAAGCCTTCCAAAGACTTCTCTTTTATACATTAGAGTCAGGTACCACCCTAGGGTAGGGGCAGAAAGCCAGGTCACACCCTAGAGTAGGGTCCAATCACTGATCAGGGTAGGATCAGGGTGGGTCCAGAAATGTTTATACATAAAAATTCCAAATCATGATAAGATTAGAAATGTTTACATATGCAACACAGGGTTCACTTTTGTGGGGTTAACCATGCTTTTTTGCTCAGGGATTGCACCTGTCAGGACTCAGGGAACCATAAGCAATGCTGGGGGTGGAACCAGGGTCAGTCACATGGCACAGGCAAGTGCCTTAATCCCTCATTATCTCACTGGCCAATGAAGAGGATTTGTAAAGGAAGAAATGAGGACTGTCTTGCCTGAATTATCTTATCTTGAAAAAGAAATGTGTTCAAGTCATTGTGAGTCAGTGGATCTGTGAAGAACACATTCCTTTAGTTAATCAGAATTCTTCTGCATTTTTCTATGTGGCTGCTCCACTGTGTTAGCTTCTTTCAAAATGAGATAAACTAGAGAGGCCACTAACTCTGAAGGACGGGTTCCAACAACATTGCTGCTGTGATCTGGGGCAGCCTGGGAAGAGCTCTGCTTTACAGTCCTTAGGGAAGAACCGTATTTGCGTAACATTCAACCATGTTTCTTATTTCAGCGCATGTGGATTCCTAGATTTTAAAAAAGTCCTTACATTAACACTGAATTCCATCAACATTAATTTCATCCATAAACTAAGAGCTTATAAAGCTCTAATTAAGGGGAAGAAAGAAAGAAAACCATCTAACTTTACAAATGAATTTATTACTAAGTGAATTTAACTCACCAAGAATTTTCTCTAATATTTAGGCTATTGTTGATTTTGGCTTTGTTTGTTTTTAATGGATATTTGAGTTCCTTGTTTTGGTCAAATATTGAATTTAGTTCAAAGATTCATCTCCTTAGAGGATGCAGTCTAAAGAGACCAAGTAAATAAAGGAAAATCAGAAATTTCAAGTTTTGCAAACCAGTGCTATGTAGTTTTTCTGTGGCAAATAGCATGTGTGACTTTTCCAGAGTGCCTCGAATTTGAACTGCTTCATTTTAAACAATTGAATGTCCTCTTGATTTTTATTTGTATTTATTTTTCAGTTCTAGAATCCAGATTCAGCTATGCTCAGGGTCTACTCCTGGTGCTGTACTCAGGGATCACTCCTGGTAGGGTTTGGGGTACCATTATGTGGTGCTGGAATTGATGAGCAGGAAAGCACTGTACCTGTTGTTGTATCTCTCTGGCCCTGTCTTCTGATTTAAAATATTTCTTTCATTTTTGTTTTGTTTTTGTTTTTCTCTTTCTGTATCTTTCCTCTTTTGCAGGAGGGGCCACACCTAACAATGTGCCAGTTACTCTACCTTTTTTCAGGGATTACTCCTGGTGGGCTCAGGGCACCGTCTAGGATGCCAGGGATTGAACCTTTACCTGCTGCATGAAAGGCAAACACCTTACCTACCTTACCTCTGTGTCTCTCTTCTGTTTTGTTTACCCAGGTTTTTATCTTCCTACATAATACTAGGCTATCTTTGAGAACAACAACTGCGGCACCAGAAATATGAGTCAGACTCAACAATTACAGACTATACTGTTATGGGACTTTAGGAAAGTTATTAATAAAGAAACTGAAGAATATGTGTTAGAAAATCAGATGATCGAAGAAGTCTAGAAGAAACTTGGTAATTTCAGGTTGTTGATAATATAATATACCTATTTCCATTATCATCACCTCACCTTAAAGACATTTGATGATCCAGGAGTGAATTATTTTGCACTAGAGGAAACAAGAACTTCTGGAGTCGGGTAGACACAAGTTATTTCCTCTTTGCTCTCTAACACTATGTGACCTCAGGTAAATGTCTTAATCTCATTTATTCTCAATTTCCTTTACTCACCATGAGAGGTTGTTCTGAAGATCACAGATAATATACTGTAAGTGCCCAGCGAAGCCTTAACACAAAGAAAATATTCGTAAATGGTAGCTATTTAGATAGTCTAAGTGCTCTTTTATATTTTCAGTGCACCCATGTGATTTCAGTCTTTCTCTTTACACAGATGCACACACTGACTTAGAAATTGCAAGCTCCATGTTAAAAGGGACCTGTTACACTAGCAGTCAGGGGCTAACAGTGGAGATAAGGGAAACATGCTGGGAACAGGGGTGGAGAGAGGTCAACACAGGTGGTGGGAATTGCCCTAATTCACTGTCACTATGTACCCTGAATATAACTGTGAAAGTCTTGTAATTCACGTTGGTCTCAATATAATAAAATTTAAAAAAAAAAAAAAAAAGTTGCAAGCTCCTAAAACTGCAAGTTCACTTTATCTTGTTAAGATCGACTTGAGTCATAAAGAAAATGGCTCTCTGTTAGTATTTTTAAAGGACTGACCAGAAAACAAAGGTAAGAAACCAGAAATATAATATCCACACTTCTTCCTATAGGTATCTTTCCCTTCCCAGTACTCACATGCATTTAATTTTGGTGAGGGCTGAGTAGAACCAGGTTTTGAGAATCCTTGATACCATTGCTCACAAGTAAATGCTAACATTTTTTAAAATTCTAGTAGGTGATAATAATTTTCCCTAAAAAGTATTTTGGTAGTATTAACTCTTTCTCAACCTAATTGTGACATCCCTAACGCTGCCTAAAACCAAAGCCATTGAGTCTTCTTTATTGTTGATTGAAGTGTAGCCTGTCTGGGACTAGAGTCACCAGCCTCCTTGCTTCCTAGAAATTGTAGCAACAATTGTATTATAGTGCTTGGATTGACAAATAAATGGCCAGGATGTAATTTCCTTGACAGCCTTCCAATTGTACAGGAACTATTAGAGTGATCTCCACAATGGTTGGATCTGCTGGGATTGTGGATCTGTGTGTTAGCGTGCCCTTTCCCTTTGACTTCCTTCCTGGCAAGGATGATGGACCAGTTAGACTGCCCCACAAAAGAAAGAGGAAGGAAGCCAGGTGACCTACTGATAAATGGGTAGGTCAGAAGAACTTTATTTTTACTGACGTGTATATGGTATTGCTACTATAAGTACTTCTTTAATGGAAAACAGTAAGTCTCTGTTTAAGTGAAGATGCTTAGAGTCGTTTTTTTTCTGTTTTCAGGAAAAGTAACAAAGACAACTAACATACAGGGTTGAATTTTAAGAATACTAGGAAACAACTAAACCATTTAGTTTCAGTAAGTTTATTCCTTGTCTATAATCAGTAAAAAAGGTACCCAGTTTACCCACTCTTATATTCTTATAAGGAAGGATTAAGATTGCAGATAGGATGAAGGTTTCCAGTTAAATACCAGAGAATATTTGGGTTGAGGTATCTGTCTTACACATGACAAACTTCAGTTTGATCCCTGACACTTTGTATGGTCCCCCAGCACTGATTGGAGAGATCCTTGAGCATAGCTGGTTGTGGCCCCAGTAATACATTTACCTATCAAAAAAATCTAATGAATTCACTTTGAAAGATGATCCATGAAGCTAAATAGTACAAGTGTTAAGGAAAGGTGGTTGCCTTACACATACTGACCTTAATTCAGTCCATTATATAAATATGCATCACCTCCCCAACATATGCTTCTCTCTTCTTCTCCAATGTGCATTATCAAGAGTAAAAATTCTCAGAAGGGGTAGACAGGAAAAGAGGATTGCAACAGCAATGGCTTGAGTATCAGACAACCTATATCATCAAAATTCATTGACCTAACTCTCACCATTTTCTTTGAGAAATAATTTCAAAATACTATAAACCAGACTTGTGTTCTTGGTAGTAAAATTGAAACACCTCTGTTCTATGGTTATTCGTACACTCAGAGAACTTCATTATTTTATTTTTAGGTTTTAGTGCTTAGGGGTCACTCTTGACAGTGCATGGGACAGAATTGAGGTTGGCCACCTGCAAGGCAGCAAGCTCTTTAAAGCCCGTACTGTCTTTCTGCAGCTGCCCAATTTTAGCTTTAGCTTTAGGTGTCATTTTGGTTGCAGAGTAAAGCACTTAATGTATACCTAGCCCCAGTGCCATCTGTAAAGTGTATACAACTTGATCAATACTTTAAGCAAAGCAAATATTCCTGAGTCATCTCTGTATATTTGGAAATACATTAGAGAGATACAAATGGTCATGAACAGTAAGAGACAGGTCTGCTGGTCTGAGTTGAAATGGAGAGTGAGCTCAGGGATTGTGATAAGCATTTGCTATTTTATTGGTCCAGCATATAAGCAATTTACTAGAGGTGTCCTAAAGAAAAGAGCTCATCTAATTTAAAAAGAAACAACAACATGAAAATTCATCCCCTAAAGTGAGTGAGTCTGTATACCTATAAGAATAGAAAAGTCGGACCAGAGAGATAGCACAGCGGTAGGACTTTGCCCTTGTATGCAGCCGACCCAGGACAAATGGTGGTTCGAATTCTGGCATCCCATATGGTCCCCCGAACCTGCCAGGAGCAGTTTCTGAGTGCCGCGCCAAGAGTATCCCCTGAATGCCCCCGGTGTGACCCAAAAAAACAAAACAACAACAACAACAACAAAAAATAGGAAAGTCTACCTTTGGAGTTGGGAGATGTTTGTGTGTCTGTGGGCCCTGCAGGAAGAATCATCCATCTTTCTGACTGCTGTTATCTCCCAGGTCTGCCTGGTATTATAATGCTAGTTATCATTTCAACCACCTATTGTTTTATAAGTTATATCAGATGACTTTATACATTGAGTGGAACAAATCTTTAGAAGGGATGATATGACAACTTTGACGCTCCCTCGTGCTTTAGGCATACACCTTGTCAGGGCTCATACTAAAAATGAAGGAAGATGGTCACTCTTCTAATAAACAAACCAAAAAAAGTAGGTAGCCATATTTTTTTTTATCAGAGGCAGAGGAGGAGATTTTTGTCTATTCTGTTCTGTATTGCTACCATTCTCTAACTGATCTACCTCATGTTATTTCTTACTCTCCAGTCTGCCCATGATTTCTTTTTATTTGAGAATCTTTGTTTAAAAGGACATTTCCGGTCACCGCCACCACTCATCTTCCTGCTGCCTCAGCTAAGTTGGATGCTCTCCTGCTCTCCTAACCCCCTACACTTTGCTTTCATTTTTGTTACTTGTCATCATATGGAACTGTAATTGCTTATCCGCTTGCCTGAAACTCCTTCTAAACTCTAATGTTTGTACATCTACCACTTAGTGTTGATGCCAAGAGGGAAACAGTCTATGTGGGTGTGCTGAGTGAGTGAAATTCTTTGCTACCTCAGAACTTAGAGAGATTCTTTCTGATTTAGAAATGAGTCTCAGGTTTTCATTCCAGTTTCCACTTGCTCTACTTTCCATATATACATGCGTTTAGATCTCCCCTTTGCCCTCGTGTGGTTCTTGCAGCTTCATAGTGCATGTGTTTTTCTCTGCCTACCTAAGCCTAAACCCTACCCTAAGCTCTGTGTTATCTTGTCTTCTAAGAGAGCTGGTTTCCTGTCTTCTACAAACATGCCATTCCTCCATGCTTCTTGGTTCTGGTCTGGCTGATCACTCATTCCATGTTTCACTGTCACTGCTGTGTCATTTCATATGGTACCAATTTGGGGTCTTCTCTTTTAGAGGACTGCCAGTTTCCACTTCCTATATGTCTTAGATTCCTGGGCTGCCATTTATATAACTACAAACTGCTCTTTTGAAGAGAGAATCCAAGCAGAGGAGGCCAACCTTCCAGCATAGGATTGAAGAATCCATCTTAAGCAACCCAGTCTGTAGCTTTGTGGTGACTCCACTGCCAGCTGCTATCTCACTGCCACTGTACTAGAGATTTCACCCAGTTAAATCAGTCTGTAAAAATCAGACACCCACTTGAGGACAGCAATTAGATACCACTGTTCTAGAGCTGGAAGGTAGCAATTGTAATTTCTTTCTTTTTTGCTTTTTTGGGCCACACCCTGTGATGCTCAGGGGTTATTCCTGTCTATGCACTCAGAAATTGCACCTGGCTCAGGGGACCATATGGGACGCCAGAGGATCAAATTAAAGTCCATCCTAGATCGGCTGCATATATGACAAATACCCTATCGCAGTGTTATTGCTCTGGCCCCAACAATTATAATATTAAGCCACTACACTTTGGGTTGTTTAGTTAAACAACAACAAAAAATAACCTAAATACTATCCTTCACATCTAATAGAGTCCCTCACCAGCTTTTCTTGCAAATTTGCTTAAAATTGAATTCTCCATTTTTAATTCCCATAGAATTTACTAATGCCATGTAATTTTTTTTTGTGTGGTTTTTGGGTCACACCCGGCAGTGCTCAGGGGTTACTCCTGGCTCCATGCTCAGAAATTGCTCCTGGCAGGCAGGCACGGGGGGACCATATGGGGCACCGGGATTCGAACCGATGACCTTTTGCATGAAAGGCAAACACCTTACCTCCATGCTATCTCCCGGGCCCCTAATGCCATGTAATTTTTAATTCAACTGCACATATTATTTTTCATTCCATGAGCGCTAAACTGAATTCTCTGACCAAGCCGTGTGATATCCAAAGATGCAAAATAGTGAGATGATGTCTGGCAATACCCTCAAAAATCTCGGTGCTAGATGAAAATGTAATTACTTAACTATTGAATTGAATAAAGCATAGTCTTGGTTATTTTAGCTGTGAACTGTTTTTGCTTTAATTCCTCTTTTATGGTATCTTTTGGTCATTCTTTCATGTCATGATAAAAAATGTATGTGTGGACATAAGCTACCCCTAGATCCTTCCATGTAAAACTGCAAATTGCTAGTGCTGTGGCTCTCAAACTGGGATATGGTTTTAACAGCAGCAACATCATTTGCAATCCACTGTAAATGCAGAGTCTCAGACCTGCCCCAGATTTCTAAGTTGAATTAGGAAATCTGGGACTCAGGAACCAGTATTCTGTATTTTAATAAGCTTTCAAGAGAATACTGATGCATGCTAAAGCATAACAATCACGCTTGTAGTAGAAAGTATTGGTTTTTAGGTCAGAAGGCATAGAATTTTTTGCCCTAAATTACAGTTTTATTTATATTCAAAAAACTTTGCCATAGCAATAGCACAGTGGGTAGGGCATTTGTATTGCAAGTTACTGACCTGGGTTCAATCATTAGTATCCTATTTGGTCCCCAGGGGCCAGGAATGACCCTTGAACACAGAACCAGAAATAACTCCTGAGCATTATGGAGTTGTAGACCCAAGACATAGATAGATGATAGATAGATAGATAGATAGATAGATAGATAGATAGATAGATAGATAGATACGCATACAGATGTATGTATATATACTTTGAAAATTTCACATTTGCTCATGATCAAGTTGATTTTCAGTGCACACTAAATTTTCATTATTTGGTCTGGTCTGATATGCCCTTTTCAAGCTGAACACCAAATTAAGAGAACTCCTTAGAACTATTAAGGCCTCCTATTTGGTGGGCGGTGGTAAGTTACAAATCACTGCTCAGGGATCCCTCCAGGTGGTGCTCAGGGGACCAGATGTGATACAGGCACAAGGCACTGAAGGTGTTGCCGTGGAGTACATGCGGTGCCTTAATCCCTGTACCGTCTATCTCTCTAGCCCCAAAGCCTATGCTCTTGGCTCTGACCTCAGAAATCACTCCTGGCAGGCTCGGGGGACCATATGGGATGCCGGGAATCGAACCTGCATCCATCCCAGATCGGCTCTGCATGCAAGGCAAATGCCCTACCCCTGTGCTCCAGCCCCACCTATGGTTTTTTAACTGTGACATTTGACTAGTTCTGTGATTGTGAAGATAGATTTAATCCTAGACTTGTGAGTACTTGAGAACTGTATAAGAGATTTGCATACAGAACTCAAGTGCTTAAGTCAAATTTTATTGTACAGTTTAAGTAGATGGTTGAGGGCCACTCTCCAGTGTCCAGACCTCTCATTTAACCTGTGTATGATATCACTTGTCCTGTTCCTCGATGCCTGGTCCAGATTATGACATTTCTGGTCCTGTCCCTTGCCATCTCCTCATCTCCAGTACCTATGGCTTGGTCTAGTCCTTAGATTACACATTCTTGGCGTGAAATCTGCAGCTGGAACCCTGCAACATATGTCCCTTTGCTGGGAATTCCTTGTACTCTGTCACTGGATCTCTGTAGTAGAGTATCCCAGAAACTCCATGTTCCCTAGGCTCAGGCCATGTGCAAGTGGGTGAGATCTCTGCTCTTCTGTTATATGTCTTGGTGTAGATGAGGGGGTAAAGAGAGCTTTGCCTGGCAGGGAGCTTCATTTTATCTCTGCTCTCTCCTACCCACAGCCATCCCACTGCCTAATTTGACTGGGTACCTTTTTTGGTGGTTGAGATTTTAAAATAACCACTAGTTTACATGGTGTCCCCGCTCACACCCACACTATCCGTTCTTTACTCGTCTATTAAAAGTCACTTAATTTCCTCAAGCTTCTCTTTCTTCATCTATAATAGGAAGTTGTCTGCTGCCTAGGAATCAGATATGTTTATGACCCTGTTGTGAGTCACTTGGTAATGGAGAGTATGGGCAGTAGCCTCGAGAAAACAGCGTTTCCACAACTCAACTTCACCCACCTCAGCCTCTGAGGGAAAAGCCTGGCATGAGTCAGGACTGGTACGTCTGTTTTAAGCACCTACATAGCACAGAGGCTTGTGTCCCACCAGCCATGTGGCAGCCATCAAACGGAGCCTGAAGTCCACTTATTCTTCAGGGAGTTGGTTTCCACCACCTGACTTCTCAGAGAGCCATAGATTCAGGTTACAGCAAGGAAATTGGTCTCTTCAGGAAAAAAAAAAAAGTCAATCCTAACATCAACAGTCATTCCAAGAACACTGTTCAAGCAGATCTGCAACACAGCACACCTGCATTTGACCTCCAGCACCCCATATGGTCCCCTAAGCCTGCCATAAGTCATTTCTGAGCACAGGGCCAGGAGTATCCCTTTAACAGTGCTAACATCCAAACACCCCCTTAAAAAAAGAGCGAGATTTACTTAGAGAAATGTGGAGGAATATAAAGAGAAATACATAGTCAATAGAGAGTATGGGCTTCTTTGAGGAGAAAAGCAGAGAATGGTTTTTGGGAGGATAGGTACAACTTTTCCAAAGTGTCTTAGCTTGGAGATCTCTGGATACATAAGAGTTAATCTGATTATTGTCACAGGGAAAGTCATGGGCTCAGATTTTTACCATGACCGTTAGATTCTTCAGTAGCTTCTCTTTTTTTTATGAGGGAGATCCAACTTTCACTGTGTGGTATCTTCAATTTCCTCAGTTCCAAAGTGCTCAGAATATGCATGTAAAGGGGCTGTGATCTTCCTGTCTATGGGTTACTTCAGGGATAGGTAATGTCTTCTTCATTTTATGACTTTCCCAAAACTCATTACCAATGTCCCCCCATCTGTCTGCTTGCAACAACCTAATTTTTTTTTTAATTGTGGAAGTGTAGTGATGAAAATAAAGAGTTGTGCCCGAGTGGCTATTCACTTCCAAGACAGAATGAAATTAAGCACAAAGTAGGATGCTCTAATTTGATTATTTTGGAAGTAGAAGAGCTTTATTTAGAGAAATATATGGAGAGAAGTAAGAAGGGATAAGTATCTGTGATTAAGAGAGAACAAAGCCAAGAATACACATTTCAGACTTCCAGCGTGGGAAACCACCAAGATAGAGTGGGCTCTGCTTGCCTTTACAAGGGTAGTTTTATAAAGTTCCTTCTCTAGACTGCCCCCACCAGGATAAGAGTCTATTGCTAGGGTGCTGTTTATCAAGGAGAAATGCATTGGATTCTTATTTGTTTTTTGGGGTGCCACGCCTAGTTATGATCAGGGGTCATTACTAGCAAGCGTTCAAGGGACCATATATGGTGCTAAGATAAAACCCATGTAGGTGAGTGTAAGTTAAGCCCCCTACCTACTGTGCTAGCTCTTCAGCCTTGGATTCTTGATGGTCATTTTCATTTTCTTATAATGCCCTTTACTTTGTCTTGGAACTTCTTTTTCCATTGAGGATGCTTTGATTTTAAACTATTTTCCTTTTGTTGTTGTTTGCAGGGGGCCGGTTTGGATTCCTGGCCTCAATATAATTCTACTGATTTGGCAGGCCTGTGTTTTCATTTATTCACAAGTAGTGAGTGGCTTGTGTAAAAGTCAGCTGCCAGGTTATCCGTGTAGACTTATTTATCACAGCAATGGCTGACTTCAGAGTAATTTTTAAAACCTAGGCAATTTCACAGTGACACAGGTGGAAAAATGCCTGGCTCCTGTTAAAATTAGCACATTTAATAACTTTACTAATAAAGATTAAAAACTGAGCCAGGAGAATTGTAGCCAATAAATTAACTTTCAAGTGAACTGAACAAGTATTTCTTAAAAAAAATCAAACTATATTCATTTGCAATATCATCTAGTGAAAATTAATTCACTTATTAGGAGAACTTAGACCCAAAATTATACATTTGGACATGTGTAGGGGACAGTTGTCATGTGTTAATTGGGTAGCAAGTGAACAGAGCAGTGAGGGTACTGCGAAATCCCAACAGCTCAGCAGCTCTGAGCACTTGCTACCTCATGGGCAAGGGAAGTCTCCTTGAGATAATCTGTGGTAAGATTGCTGTGCTATAGTTTACCAAGCCCATGGTAATTGAGTCATATGAAGGACAAAGTGAGCATGGGACCCCCATAGACCCAGACCTGCCATGAAGGGTGAAACTGCTGGGAGTTCCATTAGATATCTGAAGCTAGGGGCAGGATCACAGTGGTAGGGTGTTTGCCTTTCATGTGGCCAACCCCAGGTGGACCCCAATTCATTTCCTGGCATCCCATATGGTCCCTTGAGCTTGCCAGGAGCGACTTCTGAGCACAGAGCCAGGAGTAGTTCCTGAGTACCACCAGGTGTAACCAAAAATTAAAAAAAGAAAAGAAAAGAAATCTGCAGCTAATATTCACTTTCAGTTCTTGTGTGATTTGGAGCAGACCCCAAATCACAGGGTGATGTGGGAGGCCCACATGTTCTTAGCATCACATCTGTCTCAAACCAACTAGTGGCATGAGGCTAAACAAGTCACATTTTCCTGTCTGGCTTTGGTTTTATCATTTTGGAGAATTTCTTGTTTTGAATGACTAGGTTTTTCCACCCCTGAGATAGAGCCTGATGGTAGAAAAGTTGCGGTTTTAAGGAAGGAGTCTGCAGCCTTTCCGAAAGAGGACACGGGGAGGAAGTGGACGCATCAAAGAGGCCCCAGTGGCTGCATTATATCCAACCCTGTGACTTCAGAAATGTGGTCTGCAAGTCTGCACTTCTGTCTCGTCCCTGTAAATGGATGAGTGAATTTTTCTGAGTAATTAACTCTAGACACTAGAGAAGGAAGAAAAAAGTATGGCTCTAGAGGAAAGGCAGATTCATTATCAGTTGCTTCCTTTGAGTCTCTGAGAGTCAGGAATGCAAATCTGTTCTTAGGGTCTCTTAGATGCTGCAAGAACCTATTGTTGGCAGGATTTAGTTTCTTCTGGGTTCTGTTGGTGTGCTCCTTAGCACATAGGCAGGCCTCTTCACAAATATTTCCTCACATGGAAGTTTGAGCAAAACAAGCAAGAGAGAACAGTGTCTGAAAAGAGAGGAGGATGCTAGCAGGAAGTCAGTCTTGTAATCTCATCTTGGAAGTGCTAGCCCATCATTATTTGTTTTCTTGTCCTTGGAAGCAAGTCTCTGAGTCCAGCCCATGATTAAAGGGAAGAGATTCAGGGCCTGAATACAGGCATCATTGGGGTCACTGGGGGCCGCATCTGAAGCTGTTACCACAAAAGGTCTATTTCTAAGGTTTGTCTTTGTCTGGAGATCTGCTTACTCTGATCAGAGGTAAGAAAGTTTCATGGGAGGGACATGCTAAATTTCCCTGTATGTGGAGGCTAACTCTGAAGTGGTCTCAAACCACTTATTCTTTCATTAAAGAGCATTTATTTGGCATGTGTCGGATATTATGCTAGAAGCATAAAATGATTATCTCTGTCTTTGTGGGTTGAGGGAAGATGGTACAGTTATATTTATATACCTATAAATGAACACCCCTATTTATTCCCATAGAAAAACTGCACACTGAAAAAGATAAACTTATATATGTTTATTTGTTTGGTTTTTTCTTTTCTTTTATTCTTTTCTTTTTCTTTCTTTTTTTTTTGGGGGGGGGTTGGGTCACACTCAGCTGCTCTTAGGGGTTACTGAGGATTAAAGTGGTTCCTGAGGATTAAAGTCAAGTTGGGTATGTGCAAGTCCCCACCATACTATCTCTTTGCTTCCTAAATATGGGCTTTTTTAGACTTACCTTTCTAGATGTGTATTGGATACCATTATCATGAATTTAAGTGCTTTTTTTCTGGGTCACACCTGGCTGTGCTCAGGGATTACTCCTGGCTCTTCGCACAGAAATCACTTCTGGTAGGCATAGGGGACCATATGGGATGACCATATGGGATTCGAACCACAGTCCTTCCTGGATCGGCTATATGCAAGGCAAACACCCTACTGCTATGCTATCTCTCGAGCCCCGAATTTAAGTAAATTTTAAGAACTATCCTAGAGTATATTTGTATTAAAGATTACTCAATTTATTGGCAAGAATTTGTGTTCCCTGTAGAATAGAAAATTCTCAGACAGGTATAGAGGAAATTAAATCATTCACAGTCACACTCTACATAACAATAGATCATAGCTAATTCACTTTCTTTCAAACTTTTCAGCACCTGTGTCTAACTTACTGAATGGCACGTTGTGAACATTTTAAGTTACTTTCTGGGCTTCAGCATCTTTTTATGCAAAGAATATAAGTCAAAATAGTTTTTCTGTAGAAGTGAGCCTGGTTATCTGAGGCCCGTGTATGGTTCAGTAGAGACAGTTACTAATTCCATATTTTATTTCTGTTCCTGTTTGTTGTCTCCTTTCATTTATTCTTTACATCAGTACCATAGACCCTTTCCTGCCCTTTATCTCTTTACTTTTCCTTCTCTAATTTAATCTTGATTTTCTGCTCGTGACTAGCGTGGTCCTCCACCCTTCTCCTTGACTAATTTCTCTTCATCCTTTTTCACTGGCTATATGCAATCAGTATGGACAGGGTGTATTCTTCCTCACAGATTCTCAGGCACATTCTCCATATTTCTCCTTTCATACCTCTATTCTACTATCTCTCTCATGTATTACGCATTAGGTACATACTTCCCCAGACTAGAGGCTGCTTAATCCTGTACATGTCCCCTGAGTTCTATGACAGGGGTTTTGTAATGTGTGAAAATGAATATGTTATAAACCCCAAGACCTGTCAGAGTCACCCAGAATCATTATTAACAAGTCTAGGGCCCACAGTCAACCCCCTGGGCTATACAAGCATCTGACGTTATTAGAGGATCCTGAGATTCCTTCCAGGAAGCTTCTCTGAATGCTTAAATCCGGATCACACAGGGAAATATCAAACACTAAAGCTGAACAGGACAGCAGTGCTTTCAGATAAAATAGGAAGCAGGCATTGAGAATAGAGGTCTTGGAAATGCAGTTCATGATGGCCTGGAAACCTCCATTAACCTGGGTGTGTTATTTTCAAAGACAAGATTAGTGCCATTTCTTCTGCATATGGACAATTGGTACAACTACAGCAACAATCTATGATGTTGACCGAAGTCAAGACAAAGAGTGTTTTTCTTTTTTCCTTCATTGATGACAGCAGTTAGCTCTAAGGTCATAATTTTGATACTTGACCACAACTGTTCAAAGAAAGGAGGTGG
>PVKC010006266.1:0-17672 GCA_004027635.1 Crocidura indochinensis | reverse complement strand
AACCGAAGGGCAGAGCCAGACCTTTGTGCCAGATACAGGGAGCGCTGCTACTCAGCTGCCAGCTTGGGCTGTCCTTCGAGAAAAACACCCAAAGGGCAGCTGGAACGCTAGGCAGAGAGCACTTCTGTTTCTGTGTCATGTGTCATATTAGCAGAATATGATTGTTTTCTGCTGAAAACATTTATACCGTGACTTGGGAGTTTCGTCTCTTCCATGCTTTTGACTTGCCCTGTGATCATTGTGGCCGGGCATTTTTAAAGAAGCCCAGTTTTACATTATGTTGTGTAGAAAATTGGAGGAGACACCAGGCTGCCAGACATTATTAGGGAGTGAAATTTCTAGCACCTTGTAAACATGTCACGGAGGTGAGATACCGCTTAAACTCAGTCACTCCATCAGACCTGTCTTTGTTGCCTCTCCTTGATGCTCTAGGATTCCAGCCCTGGGTGACCAGTGCCCTGTTCCTTTCACCAGCTCATCACTCTAATTCTTGACCCATTGTAATGGCCAAATCAGGTGCAAAATCTTCCCTGGCCTCTGAACTGATTTCCTTCTGCTCACCCTTCCTTTCTCCATCGTTGCACACAAGTGGGACAAATTTAGGTAGATGATCTCAGGAACTCCGTGTCATGGACACCTGCTGTGGTCAGGGTCCAAACAAACCCCTATTCCTGACATCAAAAACCACATTTATTATTCTGAGACTTACCTTGATCTTCTGCTGCTCTACTTGGCTCATATAACTAGACTAAAAAGACCCCTTTTTTCTGGTGTTGTTCAAACAGCACTTGATGAACCTAGTCCTGACTGACAGGTAGCTCGCTGTGCCCTCCCTCCCCACCGGGTTAATTCTCCCTGGCAGGATGGCACAGCCCACCTTGATAGGTGACGGGACAGTTATTGGTCACCTTCCAGACCTACTTCAAAGCTTTCTGTCACCTGGCAGCAAATGAAATGCACAACCTTCCAACTCAATGACATTTAAGGCAACCCCTCATCAGTTCAGGCAGCTAAATAAATTGGCGCTAAGCTGCTCCCGGTCTCTTTTTCAGGTTAGAGCTATAAATAAAAGAAATGATTGTGCCAGTGCGTGTGTGACACAGACTGCCCCCTTCCCTAAGCAATCACCTTCTTTCACTCTCTCTGGCTTTGTTCTCATCCTCCTGAGAAACCGTGTTAAGGATTGTATTTGGAGATTGCCTAGTATTCTGTGTCTACACTGAAGCTCTGCACACACAAATAAATAAGATAAATGGATGAGTGAGTGAATGGCATTGGCATACCCACCTTACTGGATTTGGATTTCATTCCTATGAAAATATTTTCTACTAACTATTATAACTTCTGCAATATTCTTTAGTTCCTTTTCTTCATGGGCCTAAGTTGCATCACTCATTGGCGACATTTAAATGACACTTTTGACAGTAAGACAGAGTAATGGCCTTGTGAAATGTGGTAAAGTGGAGTGCTTATACAGTAAATTATATATTCCATAAATACTAGTTGTGATGTCTGAAGAGAACTCGGGCAAGAAATATTTTGCTTCTACCAATAGTGAAATTTAACATGTTCAGAAGCATGTTCTTGATGCTTATTTGCCCTCATGACTTTCCCAAATTCCTTCCCTCCTCAACCATAAGCCTTGTGTTCCCCCAGCCCCAATACTCAAACTTGTTCAATAGAAACAAGAAAACACCCTTCTGGCTGGCTCTCCATCCCACTCCCAGGAAGGACACTGATAATATCTGCTTTATACAAACTAGAAGGAAGAAAGGAAAAAAAAAAAAAAAAAAGAAGGAATCTGCCCCATCAGGTAGGTGATCTTTGCCCTCCCTCTCTGAGTAAATCTTGTTTAATCAGTATGTGAGCACTTTCTGTCCAAACTTCTTGACTTTCTCCTGCTGTACCTTATTCTTTGGGCTTCCACAAAACCTCTGCGACCCCCCTACCCCAAAGCAGCTCTTCCTCGAGGCTGTTGCCAGGTTGCCTCCCTGGCCTGGCTGGAAATTAATAAGGCCAATCAGAAATGCACCAAGCCGGAGCAACCCATCCTTCATCTGCAGGCGTTTGCCATCTCCTCCGCGCTCCGATAAATCACGTTAAAGCCATTACATAGCGAGTCATAAATTAGGGGGCCTGGCCGCCCATCCCTCCCGAGGCCGAGGCAGACCAACATCATTCCTGCCGCCACCGCCGCCCCCCCCCCATCCCCTTCGTGGGAGACTGTTACTAGGCAGGTGACAGGGGACTTGCAGGTTCCAGGGAGCAGTTTTCCATCCTTGCAGCACCCAGGAGTGTTCCCGACGCTGCCTACCCCAGGAACCCGCAGGCTGAGTCTCCCCAAACCCCAGGTGCGGAGTCTCCCTCTGCAGACTATTTTGCAACAGTGAAGATGCGGGTGATGGCTGGCTGGAAAACTCATCTCTCAGCCTGGCTCTCTCTGGTTTACACTCTGATTAGGGAAGGGCACTGAGTGGCTTGGGGAGCACCAGCCCCAAGGTGGTGGGGACAAAGGGGACAAAGGGGATCAGGCACGGGGACAAGAGACCTTGCAGCATCTTGGAGCTGAGTGTCAGCTAACACTGAGATCTCTGCTCCCTTCACCCCTTGGCTCCCTGCCACTCTTGGGAAAAGGCAAATAAGAGCAAACAGAGTATTGGGTTTGGAGCTTCGCCCTCCCCCAGACCTCAATCCACTGTCCCTGCCTTCTCTGCTTGGGGTCCCTACTCCACGCTCGTCCCCTCCCACCCCACTTCCCAATCTGGGGTGATGGACTCAGAGGTAACGACTCCCCAGAGGGAAACCTCCGGGCTGCTGTTTCCCCAGGCGCCCTGAGCTGTGCGTGTAAGCCCGCACGTACCCACACACCTGGGGCTTCCAACCATGCATATTCATGGCCCGAGCAATGGCACTTTGGTCCGCTGCCTGGGAGACAGACAGAGCTGTGCTTGAAGAATGACCATTCGGGAGAAATAAAGCTAAAGGGGAACAAAAGAAGGCTGGCCCCGTGCAGTCTTCTTACACCTGAGCCTTCTGTCTGTTTCTTGGGGTGCACACCGGCTGTGCTCAGGACTGGTTCCTGGCTCGACTCTGTTTTTCAGTCTTCTCCTACGAACTCTCCCTCATTGTTATCTGGAGGAGTGGTTGTTGTCTCCACATTCCTTCCTTCTGCATCTCTTTCATCCCTTCTCTCCTTTCACCTCTTCATCCCTTCTGTCATTTTCTTCCCCTTTCCCTTCTGTCTTCCCGGAAGAGTGAGCTTCTCTATTTTTGTCTCAGAACTCTACATCATCACATTCTTAAATATCCCTTTTCTTTACCTGGTAGGTCACTGTCATTCTTCTTGGGCTACCCTCTAATGGGAAAGAGGCCACCAGAGCAATAATGGTTGATATCCCAAGGGGCTCAAGTTCATCAGGAGGCACTATCATAGACCAAACTATGACCCTTCCCTTACCCCCATTTCATTTGTTGAAGATCTAACCCTTACTACTTCAGAATTTGACTATTAGAGTCCAGGGCCTTTACGGGGATGAATCACACCCAGTATGCTTAGGAGCTATGTTATTGACTCTGAGTGGAGTCAGGGACAGCTATATGCAGGCCTTTCCTCCAATATTAGTCCAGCACGGTGTCAAGTGTCTCTGAAGAGGCAATTGGGATGATAATGACCTGGTCCAGTATGACTGGTAGTTTTCCAGGAGGAAATGTGGATGCACAAAGACCCCGGGGGTGTAATGCCTGTAATCAAAAGATGATGTGAAGGGTTTATGCAGGGAAACCCAATAAGTAGAAAGAACTCACTGATACCTTGAACTAGGATTTCTGGCTTCCCAAACCACAAATTTATAAGCCCCCCAATTTGGGGCACTTAGTGTAACCTAAGAGAGGCTGACTAGATATTCCAGTGACCCTTTGTTCTCCTTCACCTGGAGATACTTTCCAGAAAGCCTGCCTGTATCACAAGACCATGTGTTCAACTTCCAGTTTTGCATGTATGAATGTATTTCACAGAAAGTCACAGCTTTTCTTTTTGTTATTTCAGGTGATATTGTTGAGGGAGGTAAGAACCTAACAACTAGTGAACTTTCTCTGCTGATAGAACTGAGTTAGGTGGAGGCTTGAGAGAGAAGTGTCGCCCCTTTCTTGCTTGGTCCACCTCAGTATCCTTCAGAAGTCCTAGGGGGAGGGTGTTAGGCCTACATGAGTACCTGCATTGTCATGGACACTAGTATACCAATAGCCCTGCACAACAGCTGTCACACTCACCCCTGAGACCCACTTGATCTCTATGACCCAGACCTGGGAAAGGAAATCATTTTTGTGGTTGGAAAGGAAAGTCAGCCCTGACCGCCACCCAGGTTTCCCAGGTAACACATCTATTCTTGTGGAAAAAAAATTCCCAGAACAGTGAAAGTTCAGTCCCTTGTCATTTAAAAGCCAAATGAGAGAGATGGTGACAGGTTGAGAGAGAGCTTTATCAGCAATATGCCAACTGGTTGGACTCAGGTCTTGAATGCAACCATCTTAACTTCATGGTCACAAGAAGTGGTTTTTATAGAAAAAGAACAGTCAAGTGAAGGTAGACTGCAGACCAGTAGGCACCAGAATAAAATGTAAAATTCCTTCATGGGGACCCAGAGTGATATTACAGTGGGTAGGGCATTTGTCTTGTATGTTCAACCAGGTTCAACCAGTGGGACCACTTAAGGTTCCCAGAGCCCTGCCAGGAGTGATCTGACTGGAGAACTTGAGCACTGTGTGGTATAGACCAAAACAAAACAACACCCCACCTCCACCGTGGGCTTTTGAAACAGATTCAAATTATCTGCAAACCTAAACAAAGTAATGGTTAGACAAAATGAGAAGGACTATTCTTTAGGTTTTGGGGAAATGTGAACTGAGGACAAGTTGTTTTTATCTTTAAGCTTTGGGACAAGGACAATCTTTGTGTAGCACTGGGATGTGGAAGGTTTCAGTTGTGCTTTCTGAGGGGTTGCTATTTTTGCCAGGGGACAAATTCATTACCAATTGCTTGCACATGTTTTCACTGTGCCCACTTGGGGTTCACATCTTAGTTTGTGGTGCATGTACACACTGGTTTCAGTAGTCTAATTCAATACTATTGTGGTGCTGGTGGTCTCAGAGCATGGTGGGCCATGCTCAACATGCATGAGCAGCACTGGGAGTTGAACACATGGTCTTGTATTATAAGCAAGCATTTTCCACTCAGCTAATCCCATATCTCAGCTATATTTTTTATAACCCTAAATAATTTTATTGGAGATGGTGCTCCCAAGTAGTGCTTAGGGGATCCATTGGCTTCTTCTGGCAATTCTCAGGCAATTGAAGGGCACAGGAATGTAATACTACATAGATTCTTCACTGTCCCAGGAATACCCAGGGTCACACTATTAAACCCCAGACTAAGACTATTTCAATGTGCAGTCAGAGAAGAAGCCCCACAATATTGTGATTTATAGGAAATCTATGAACTCATTCATTCAGGTGAATCAATTATCTTTCTCAGACATCTTCAGTCTTCATCCACAGTACTTGACTCATAGCTCCCCAGAGCCTTGGAGTTTCCTAAGTGTTGTTATGTCAATGTAGGTAAGTTTGAGAAGCACCAGGATGGGGGCTCTTTGCCAGAGAAAAGTCAACATGAATAGAGGATGGGACTTTGTCCATCCTTTTCTGAGAGGTGAGACGGGCTAAAGCTCAAGCTCATCTGCCCAAAAGCCAATGAATTAATAATCATGCCTTTGTAATGATGCCACCACATAAAACCAAAAGCTCTGCTTTGGAGAGCTTCCAGGTTGGGGAACCAAGGTACTTTCACTGCCTTGTGGGACCCCAACCTTTGTGAGAACAAATACTCTTTTGTTGGGGACTTCACCCCGTATTTCTCTTGATCTCACTATTGATTTCCTATCCTTTAGAACATACCTGTGTAATACATTGGTGCACTTAAATGGTTTCTTGAATTATGTGAGCTCTTCTAGGAAATTAATTGGACCTGAGAAGGGTGCCAGGAGTTGCTGACTTAGAGCCAGGCATCAGGAAGCGCAGGTAGCAGCCAGGCTTGTGATTAGCATCTGAAGTCTGAGGAGGGATCGTGGGAACTTTTATTAGTAACCAGTTGATCAGAAGTGCAGGTTTATGAACTTGCAGCTAGAGGAGTGAAGGGAAGTCTGGGGAGACTGTGTCCCTTACCTGTGGAACTTGGCATACCTCAGGGTAGATAATGTAAGAAATGAATCGAATTTTTGGATACCCAAGTAAATTTTGTTGGTGTAAGGAATCTTCCACATATTTTTGAAAATGAGTGCAGGAATCCAGTGTACCCACTAGAAGAAGAGATAGTTTTTAACTAGTTAAAGGTTCAGCAGTAATTAAAAAAGTTCTTTTGGGGGCCAGACAGACTGTATAGTAGGCAAAATGCTTTCCTTATTTGCAATCAATTTCGGTTCTATCCCTAACATTACAAAGATCCCCAAGCCCCATCGGGATTGATTCCTGAACACAGAGCCAGGAGTAAGCACTAACACAGCAAGATGTGCCCCAAATTAAAAATAATCTTTCGATTTTGTTTATTTCTCCCCACTCCACTTTTCCCCTTTGTTGTTGCTATGACCAGGGTTGCACACTTGATTGTGATGCTCAACAACACTGTTCATCTTTTGTGGTGGTATACTGGGGGTCATAGATGTTAGTGCCACTTATGTTGGGGGTGTAGTAGTGAGTAGAATTCATGCCCTCATGCTATCAGGACAAACATTCCTAGGGCATGCATTGTTAGCTTTATTTTTTGGTCTTTTAATTAATTAATTATTATTAAGTAAAGATTTCTCAAAAAACTAGAAATTTAACTCCCATGTGACCCAGCAATACCAGTCCTGGGAGGATACCCTACTGGCCTAAAACCATGTTGCAGTAGAGATACTTACATGCCTATATTCATTGCATTGCTGGATTTTAAGCTTTTTTAATCTTTTTATTTGTCTTGGTTTTGGTTTTGGGTCACCCCAGTGGCACTCAGGGACTACTTCTAGCTCTGTGCTCAGAAATCACTCCTGGCAGGCATGGGGGACCATATGAGATGCTGGTATTCAAATCGCCATCCGTCCTAGGTCAGTTATGTGTAAGGCAAATGCCCTACTGCTGTGCCATCTCTTAGGCTCCATTTTTTTTTTTTTTTTTTGGTTTTTGGGTCACACCCGGCAGTGCTCAGGGGTTATTCCTGGCTCCATGCTCAGAAATTGCTCCTGGCAGGCACGGAGGACCATATGGGGCACCAGGATTCGAACCGATGACCTTTTTGCATGAAAGGCAAACACATTACCTCCATGCTATCTCCCAGGCCCCTTCAGCTCCATTTTTAATCTTAAATTCTTGAGGGTTTGTTCTGGGGAGAAAAAAAAGTCATTTCATCACTCTTCATATTGGTATAACTAGAAGCAAAGGTCAAGTAGGTCATGGAAAAAATGCCTTGTTAGTCCTGAAATGGTCTTATTTCAGATCAACTGAGCCTTTAAAAAGAGATGTCAAAGACTGTAATATTGATACCACTGCAGCAAATGACTCTCCATCCTGACACTTCAGGTTTGGTAATAAATAGTGCAACTGGGCACCTGGTAAAAGATTTACCTTTTACTATTACTTTTATTACAGGTCAGTGCTCAAGAATGTAGCGTCTATTTCAAGCATACTTCTAATTCAAGAGGAATTTGACCATAATTTTGTTCAGTTTTTCTAGAGCTTCTGCATCTGTCTTTTAAGCATTATTTTTTTTTGGCATAGTATGGAGAAATAAAGGGTAGTTCTACTTTTCACTGTTACTCAAAAATTCTAAAAGTTTATGTCCTGGGGTCAGAGAGAGAGCATGGAGGTAAGGCATTTGCCTTGCATGCAGAAGGACGGTGGTTTGAATCCCGGCATCCCATAGGGTCCCCTGAGCCTACCAGGAGCGATTTCTGAGCTTAGAGCCAGGAGTAACCCCTGAGTGCTGCCAGGTGTGACCCCAAAAAACAAAACAAAAAATGTTTATGTCCTGTGCCTAATATGCTGGGATAGCATGCCATTTATTTTGCTTATGCTTGAGTCTGGTACTTGCAGATAACCTTGATTAGCATTATTATAGTAATTTCTAAGGAGATGCTAGGATAGACTAACAGTAAAAGAAAATTCTTTTTCTTATTAAGTAAGAGTCATAAGTACGCTTGGGGAATGGGGAGGGAAGCAAAATGATAATACAGATAGGTCACTTGCCTTGCACTTGGTCTACTTGGACCACATATGTTCCATACAGTTTACCAGGAATGTTTCCTAAATGCAGAACCAGGAATAAGCGCTGAGCACTGCTGAGTGTCTCCTTCCCCCAAACTAAAGTGAGCGAAATGTAATGCCTTTGACAAATATATTTTAGAGGAAATGATGTTGCTGTGTTAGCTGATGACATTGCTTGATTAGTAGAATTGATCGTAAACTTCAGGGGTGGAGATTTGACGTAAAGAATTTTGTTAAAAATGCCATCCAACAGGGCCGTAGAGATAGCATGGAGGTAGGGCATTTGCCTTGCATGCAGAAGGACAGTGCTTCGAATCCCAGCATCCCATATGGTCTCCTGAGCCTGCCAGGAGCGATTTCTGAGCATAGAGCTTGGAGTAAGCTCTGAGTACTGTTGGGTGTGACCCGCCCTCCCCCCCCAAAAAAAGGCATCCAACAGACTGGAGTGATAGAACAGCAGGCAGGGTGTTTGCCTTGAATGTGGTTGACTCAGGTTTAATTCCTGGCACCCCATCAGTTCTCCAACCTTACCAGGAGTCATTCCTGAGCCAGAGCTAGGAGTAATCCCTGAATATCATTGACTGTGGCCCAAAAATAAACAAAAAATTACATCCAAGTAAGTGTGTGTGGCATGAAGCTTTTAAAACTAGTGAGACGTTCCAGAATACCTGAAGTGGGGCACATCTGAGTGTAGAATTAAGCATTAAATTGGGAATCCTGATTTTGGTATTGCCCTATGGTGGTCTTAGACAGCTACTTAAGCTACCTGAAATTTTATTTCTTCTGAGCAGGCCTTTTAGAACAACAGAGTAAGGACCTCAAGTAATCCACACCTCCAAACAAAACAAACAAAAAGAAAACCAGAAATGATTTGTCCAAACTCAGGAAATGAAACAAAGTATTGCATCAATCTAAAGAGTATTTATTCAAAAAAGATAGCTGAGACTCAATAAGTACAGGGACATGTATGGTATTAGCTTGACAAATTTCTTTACTCTCTCCAGATCTGTGGTAGCCTTGAAAATAAGTAACCTTGAACCATAATGTCTCTGAGATCCAGCAGACAAGCAGTCAGTGAAGGGGCTTATAGCTTACCTCCAAGTCCTGGCTTCTGAGACTTTCACTGCTTCAGCTATCTGTAAGTTCTTGAAAGGGCTCATTCATTCTCTAGGCTTCCCTTAACCTAAACAGTTCTGTGGGAACATCTCTATCCCCAGGGTGTTAGTTGAAAACAATGAATAACATCATAACTGTTCAAGACAGTTTATAATAGTTAAAACTAACAAGAAGCGCTCTCTCTTTTTTCTCTATCTCTCTTTCACAGACACACAGACACACACACACATACACACACACACACACACACACGCACGCACACACACCACATAGGCCCATACTCATACTAAAAAAGCAAAAACAAAAACAAAACACCCAAGAAAGGGAAAAACTGAAGATGTTTGAAGTGTCCAGAGAGATTATTAACCTTGAAAATACACTGCCACTTGTTTCACCAGCAAAATGATCTGATTTGGGAATAGCAGAGTTACTGCAACTAGGGCTCTGTAAGCCACAGGGAAGTCTGGAGAAAGAGAGGGGCTTGCTTTTATAGAGGAAAGGAGGAAGCTGCGTGGGACTGGATTTGAACTAAAGTTCAACCAGAGTTCAGGGTGGCAGTAGACTTTCATTGGTATAAGAGAGAAAAAACAGCTTTCGTTCCCAGGCTGGGATATGTAAAAAAAGCTGTTTCCTGTTGGGGCATGTGAAGTAGGCTACCTTATTAAAAAATATTTTCTTTATTTGAGCACCATGATTACAAAAATATTTATAGTTGTATTTCAGTCATAGAATGTATACCCTCTTCAGCAGTGCAACTTTCTTGCCACTAAAGTCCCCCCATTTCCCTCCTCCCCCATCCCCTGACCTTCTCAGGACAGACATTCTATTTCTCTCTCTGACTATCATTGTCATGATATTGTAGTTGTCAGGGCAGTTATTTCTCTGACTGCACTCAACACTCATTGTGATAAAGCTTCATATCATGGGCTGGTCCTTCCGGCCCTCATCTCTATTGTCTCTGGATATTATTACAATAATGTCTTTTATTTTTCTTATATCCCACAGATGAGTGAGACTATTTTGTGTCTATCTCTCTCCCTCTGACTCATTTCACGCAGCATGCTGCTTCTTACTGGTGCCTGCAAAGTGTGACAAATTCTACTGCATAACTGTTTTCCCTTCAGGTCTTATGACTCTATTTTAAATAATATTTCTTTTATCCACTTTAATATATTCCCCTTTGAGCAAGAGTTTTCCTTGAAAATACTGCTGATCAAGAGTCAGGGTGTTCTTTTCTGGCTGGTTGGAGTGGGGGCAAGGACCATTTGAGCACTGCTCAGGAAACCCAAAACCCTTTCCCAGTGCAAGGCCTAATGATATAATGCTACTTGGGCACCCCAGCAGTGCTCAGAGAATTAGGAGGTGCTATGGATTGAACCAGGGTCAACTCCTAAGTTCCATGTATCTTAAACCTTGTACCCTATGGCTCTGGATATTTATTGACTACTTCGTTAACAGGAATCTTTTGAATTGTCTTTTCAAGCCAGGTATTAGAGGAATTGATCTGATAGTCTGTGAAGTATCTTTCAATAATTAAAGGTCTTCTCTAAAAGCATTGCAAGGATGACAGGAAACACATCCTTTTTACTGAGGAAAATAAATAGAGAGAAGCTACAGTTCTGTTCTGTGATTGGCAAAGAGGAAGGACTTTAATTGAACTAGTATGGTGAAAGAAAAACTAAAGGAAAGTATGGTGACACTGGATTGTTGGAGCCTAACCTAGTAGTTTGCGTCCACATACAGACTCCTAGGGTGTAATTTGTAGGGGTTTCTCTAGGCTATGTGCTCAGAAATTGCTCCTGGCTTGGTGGACCATATGGGACGCTGAGATTTGAACCACCGTTTGTCCTGGATCAGCTTTGTGCAAGGAAAACGCCCTACCACTGTGCTATAGCTTGAGCCCGACATGTATTGTGTTTTAGAGAGAATGGGAGATAATGAGAATAAGAAAAATAGGCCTGGCTGATGTCCTAGAGATCTTTATTTTCAGGTTTTCTATTGGTGCAGGTCTAGTCTGGATTTGGTGCTTGCTTTAAAAGTGGAATCTGATTCTAGAGTCCATTCCTTGGAGCTCAATGGCAGAGGATTAATTAACAGTTCCTGATAGGGTCCTTCTAGGGAGCTTGAAGAGAATCCTTGTGGAGCTCTCACCAGGCTATAATGGGTGATGTTTGAGGTCTTTGTCTCTCTAAAACACTGTGGAGATTGTTTTGACTAAATAACAGTTATTCTGAACAGATGCAATTGGCCTTCACAGTATTGAAATATATCCAAGTTGGTCTCTCTCTCTTTTTTTTTTTTATCAACTTCAGATTAAAAGAAACTAGAAGTTCCTGCCCACCTCTGTGTATGACACTAGTTCTCAGAGCTGGGCCTGGAAGAAAGGTCTGGTAGAAGTACTTTTTATGTTTTCTGAACAAAAAATGCATTGTTGACCCATTCACCTCCCTCTCTCATCCCCCAAATAAATAGAAGAGCCAGGTATGTTGAGCATACTGTAGGGAGAGAATGTGTGGATTTTATAAATAGATTTGATCTGTAGAATGAAGAGTTTTTGGCAATAACATTTGAGGGATTTCTTCAACTTTTGCCAATGGAGTCTTAATGATGCCATTAGTGTGCTCAATGAGCCCTGAGGAGTGAGGGTGATAAGCACAGTCAGAGTGGGGCAAGCCAGTCACACAGCAGTCAAGTCTTCACCCATTTGATGAGGTCACGAATAAGATTAAGGATGTTTTCCCATGCAGTGAAGTCCTTTCTAACAGAATTTTGCCCAGGAAGCGGAAGCCTCACTTCATGGGTAGTTTGGCTCTAGTGAGAAAAGACAAATCACTACCAAAACACACGTCTATTTATGAAGATGGATGAATGGATAGAATCCCTTTGCAAAACCTTGAGAGGCTCATGTTAATGGTTCTGATATTGCAGACAGGTTTTCCTCTGTTACATTTTGGGCAGGTGTAGCAAGCAAAGTTGAGAGCAAGTTGCAGCAAGCAAACTTTTAATTATTTAATTTTGGTTTTGGTTTTTGGTCCATCCACCAGCAGTACCTACAGTTTACTTCTAGCTCTGTACAGAGAGATTACTCCTGGAAGAGTTAGGGGAAATTTATGAAGCACCAAGTATCAAATCCAGGTCAGACACTTGCAAGGCAACTATTCTACCCAGTGTACTATTACCCTCACCCCAAAGTTTGTATTTTTGTGGCCTTGACATTTTATCATCTGTACTTGTTCATAGAAGTCATCATTTTGGCTGGGGGATTCGAGTCAATGGTAGATCACTTACTTCACATATGTGAAGCCCTGAGTTGAAACCCTAGCCCCACTTAAAAAAATTGTAATTTTATTGAAGTTGGGAAGATAGCTCAAAGGACTAGAACATATGCAATACAGAGTCTAGGAGTTAGATCGTTAGATCCTTAGCATTGCAAAGATTACAGGGAGTGACCTCAAAGTATTTAGCACTTGGTGTGACCCCCAAACCAAAAAAAGTTATATTATCAGTAAATCAATGATTAAATGCATATAGGATTAATTAGAAAAGTTAGAGTTTATCTCAGGGCAGGGTTGTGATTTTTGCCTAAATCAGTCTTCCTTTTGATTAAAACTGAAAATGATCAGATTTACAGTTTTATGATCCCAATTCCTGGGGCCAGTATTTGGATATCTCTGGCCAATTTTTCTAGATTATCATTTCAGGGAATTTCCCCTTGCATTTAATGGAGATTTGACTATTGTTTTCATAAGAATAGCGTTCTTTGTGGAAATAGCAACAAAGTAGTATCTTTATCTTTCAGAAATTAAGTTTGGAATGTCCAAGGATCTTAATAATAGCCAAGACAGCTAGTGAGAATAAAAACATCAAAAATTTTTTGAATGAGATAATAAAACTTTTTTCCCTTTAGAAGCAAGGAAGTCTTGCTATTTCCATGGCATTCCATAACATATACTCCCCCCTCTTCACCCATGGGAGGCTGAAGTGAGCTGAGAGAGTGAAAGCAGTAGGTCATGCTCTTCCTCTCTTGCTTGGCTACTCTTCCTTATTCCCCACTTTTCTCACCTATATCCAACACTTTTTTAGAAACCACTCAAATCACCTCTATTAAGGTGATGCTGATCACCATGCTTTAGGGTGATTGTCCCAGACATTTTCCACCTGGTATCTGAGAAAGAAAAAGAGAAGAAAGAGATTTCCTATTATTAGGAAATTCAAGGTCAGGACATTGATTTTCCTTTAAGGTATTAGAAGCCAGGTCTTCATTACCTTTCCAAATTACAGGGCCAGTGTTTTTATGTATTTTTGTTCTGTTTTGTGTGTGTGGTTTGTTTTTGTTTTTGTTTTTTTTTAGTATGGCATTAGAAACACTGAGACATGAGAGAAAGTTTGGAATCCCATTCCAGCAGCAGTCCCTCAAATCAAGAAAGCTTTGTGTTTGACTTTGAATGCTGAAAGCTCATGACAAGAAGCTCTCTGGATTCACAACCTTTGTTCTGGGATCAGGTGTTCTGAGATTAGTAGTGGTTTTCATCTCAATGTTAGTCCACAGGTGTGTCAAAGGTTAAAAAAAAAAAAACCCTATTACCCTAAATAACAAACTTGAATTAATTTTTTTTTTTTTTGGTTTTTGGGTCACACCCGGCAGCGCTCAGGGGTACTCCTGGCTCCACGCTCAGAAATTGCTCCTGGCAGGCACGGGGGACCATATGGGGTACCGGGACTCGAACCGATGACCTTCTGCATGAAAGGCAAACGCCCTACCTCCATGCTATCTCCCGGGCCCCCTACAAACTTGAATTAGAACAAACTATAGTTTCTCCTTAGAAATCTTATGCCTCTTTGGGGTTAAAAGTTTTAAGGTACAAGTATCCTTTTGATGAGCACTGAGATAAAAGTTTAGAAGCAAATCATCAACTCATTTGTAATAAAGTGTAACAGAAAATTTCATATCATCTATATCTGCATTTGGCAAAATTTAGGAGCATTACTGTTCAGAAATAATGCTATCTCAAGTAGAAATAGAAATGTTGCCCTTTTTAACTCATGGTGATATTAAAGACAGCAATACATATAGTAGAGAAAACAGTTTGTTTTGGTATAAAAAGGAGTTGGGCATTGATAACAACAGGACGGAGAGTACAGTGTTGTAGATGACTTAAAATATTGGATAAATGGGACCCGGGAGATAGCATGGAGGTAAGTCGTTTGCCTTTCATGCAAAAAGTCATCGGTTCGAATCCCGGTGCCCCATATGGTCCCCCGTGCCTGCCAGGAGCAATTTCTGAGCATGGAGCCAGGAGTAACCCCTGAGCACTGCCGGGTATGACCCAAAAACCAAAAAAAAAAATATATTGGATAAATAACCATGTTTAGTCAGTGGGTTGTTCATGAGTGAAAAACTTGTGTTGCAGGGACTACTGAAGAGAATAAGGCATAAACTTCAATGATCTTTAACTGATTTCATGCCTTGGCTGGTTCTTAAACATTGCTTCCTATTTGAATAACCTGGAGACATCTTTTGGAGTTTGTTTGAGGTCACACATAGGTGGTGCTTAGTGATTGCTTCTCAAAGGATCATATATTATGGTAGGGCTGAACTAAGGATTAAATGCACCCATGGCACTGCCTTAACCCTCATACTCTCTCTCCAGTCTGGGTATATTCCAAATATCTTTCTCATATTCCTAGTAGCATATTTGAGACCCAGACCACACCATGAAAATTACACCTTAATAATCTCTGAGTGGAACCACAGCTTCACTATAATTAGTTCTGGATCTGCAATCAGGGATCCTTCTCCTGTCCCCCAGTATAATATCATCAACATTATTATTATTTTTTTTTTTGGTTTTTGGGTTACACCCGGCAGTGCTCAGGGGTTACTCCTGGGTCCATGCTCAGAAATTGCTCCTGGCAGGCACAGGGGACCATATGGGGCACCGGGATTCGAACCGATATCATCAACATTATTATATGTATCTAATATCATTTTATTATTTTGGTTTTTATTATTATTTGGGTTTTTGGTTTGTAGGGATAATCCTGGTGGTAATCAAGGGTTATTCCTACAAGAAGGATCATCCTTTCAGAAGCATTTCTTTTTTTTTTTTTTTGTCATACCTGGCAGTGATCAGGGGCTACTCCTGGCTTTATGCTCAGAAATCACTCCTGGCAGGCTCGGGGAACCATATGGGGTGCCGGGATTTGAACCACCATCCTTCTGCATCTAAGGCAAACGCTTTACCGCTGTGCTATCTCTCTGGCCCTTCAGAAGCATTTCTATCCAGTTTTGATCTGACCTTGACAATGAGCATAAAAACTAGTTGATATAGATGGAGAAACAAGGATTGTACATTTTAATGACTATATTAGACTCCACTTGCAAATCTCTGGGGGATTGTTAGTGATTTGGGGGAACATTTCATTTCTTGTAAATAAACTTAGTTTAGGGAACATAAGATAAAGGAGTTTTCCTTCATAGTGTTTGATTTTAAAGGGGAATATTTTGCTTTATTATTGTTGTTGTTGTTGTTTTGGCTTCTAAGGGTCCAACCTAGGGCTTTATGCATGTAGGCATATATTCTACCACCGAACTGTACTTAAAGGAGAAGGTTTTAATAGGAACAGGAGGAAAGGAAACAAGATTCATATAAAAGGAGAGTTTATTAGGAAGATTATAATGAGAAAACTGAGAGTTCAGAGAAGGTAGAGATAGTGCAGAAGAGAAAGAAGTAGATGGCACTGGGGATTGGAAATGGGGGAGGAAAAACACATCAACATGAATGAAGAAGACCAGAAGATATCAGAGGCTAGAAGAAACAGGATTTGGAAACTTAAATTTTTTTCAATTGTTTGCTTTGGCTAATTTTGAAGTCATGTTCATAAAGAGCTGGTTTTAGAGTCTCACATGTGTTTGGAAGTCTCCATTTAAAATCAATGTCCCATTTGATTTGTTTTCATGTTATGTCACAGTGTACTATATTGGTTCTGAGAACAAGTTCAGGAAGGTTAAACTCTACTATGGGCTAATGCAATGATTCCAATGGTGACATGGTCCTTCTTGACTTCACTCTTCTTCACAGAGGGTCATCTAACACACTCTACCTGAACATGGACTAGACGCCATTGAGACAATCCTAAAACATGGTGATGGGGCTACAGCATCCCCTTAAGCCCATAAACTAATGCAGATTATGTTAGAAGATATAGAGTGGCTACTTGTTGACCACATTGCTTCACACGGTGAGGAATTTAGCCTATGATTCTTCCAGTGACAAAATGACTCAGCATAACATCTAACTCCCATTCCTGGTGTCATGGGTCACTTTGTGGGAAATGGTCCCTTGGTTTTCCTATTCAGTGATTTTAAGAGAATCTGTGGCTCAGCCATAAGGAATCGTGACAGAGAAAGGGGAAAGCACTTTCACATCCAAGCACAACTCTTGTTCTTACCTGCAGAATATAAGTAGTGATCACAATGAGCAATAATGCTCATTTGTAGAACCAATATTATTAGTATGGTCTGAACATCTTCTCTATGGGTTGCAAAAATTCAGCGGCGGTTTACCAGCCCTAGAAGTCTAGTTTGCCCACACCCAGGCAGAAAAACTGAGTCACAGTCCCAGCCACTGTGGACTACAGCTTCTGTCTCCTCTCAACCAAATAAATAGTTGGTCTGGGAAAATTTGGGGAATACCTGAAGTGGATCCTTCCAGCTCTCTCTGGGGCTGAAGCCTGAGTCATAGTCCCTCCTACTGCAGATGGACTATGGGACAGAAGGCACTCTGCCCATCTGAGAGGATAGAATGGCAAGAAAACCTGGAAGTTAAGTAACTTCCTTTGTGAGAAGAGGATATTGGATTACTTTCAGAGCACGGCCTGTGGTCCTATTTGACCTCCATACTTTGAACATGAGTCAGTTTGAGTCAACATCACAAAGAGTATTGGTCCTCTTGGGGTTACTCCTCCCATTACACCCACTTTGCAGAATATAATCTTAGAGCTACTTAGAACCTTCAGCCCATGCAAGCAAGGAACTGCGCAGTACTATCTACTACTTCTTGAATAGAAAGCACAGCCTGTGGCTTTCACTGTCTACAGTGTTAAAGCCAAGGGCTTCACCTAACTAGGATATTCAGTGCACACACTCTTTCCTAATTTGAGTACTCAAACTGTGCACCACACAGACCCTGGGCTCTTTCTGGGCAGGGAAACTCATTTGTATCCCCCCATCAACTGATGTTTTTGTATGTGTGTGTATGTGTGTG
>PVKC010006265.1:0-31436 GCA_004027635.1 Crocidura indochinensis | reverse complement strand
GCTGTTCATGAAGCTAAATTACTTTCCTCCAAGATAGGAGTTTCATTTTACTTTACATTGCAATCATTTCTTTCCTAAGTCCACCAACTGACTCTATTTTTACCTCTCTTTTCAGTTACTTATTATAAAGATATATGTATATACATATATATACATATATATACTAGAAGGTTATATTAGAAATTATATGATGTTTTGGTCGAAATACAGTTTACAATATCTATAGGAATAAACTGGACAAAATTATATGAGTTGAATGAAAAAAATCATATTACTATGTACAGTTTTAATTTATGTACAGTATATAACTATGTACAATATATAAGCAATTCATTTATGTACATAAATTCATACAGATGAATATTTTAATGACAATTTGATATCTAGCAGAAAAGGAATTGCATTCATTAAAAAACATAGTAATTAATTGTCTTGTTTAAGTGGGTACTTAAGTGACATGTATAGATACAAATAATATGCATCATAAGTATTTATTAAGGTGCAAAATATTATCCATAGAAGCTCTTACTTAACCTATGTCACATGTTTGAAGAGAAAATAAATATGTTGACTTTAATCATAAGAATTAGTTTAAAAATTAGATTTCACTAAAGAATTATATGACTGCAACAGTTATCTATTTGGGAATTCATTTCTACATCTATAAAAACAGAATAGAAATAAAAATTTAAATTTAGAATTTATTATAGCAATACATCTGACAATATTTTAGAACTGCATGTTACTATTGCATATGCACATGCACATATGCTAACTCCAATTTTCCAAAAGTTCAGCAAATATAATTGCAATGGAAAAAATGAGAGGTAGGAGAATTATTAAGCTTAAAATCATGTATTTTGTGTCAAATGAGTTTATATATTTTTACGCATATAAAATGAGTTTCTTGAGTTCAAAGTAACTCAATTAACAGTTGAAATTCCAGTCTTACTAGATCAACAATGAACTGAGCATTAAACTTAATTATTAAAAATAAGATAAACATACTGAGGTGTCAAATTATACTCATATTTTATATATACTCTTATAAACTTGAAACTTATTCAGTTAAAATATATATACATTGCATGTATATAGTCATAATTAAACTAATTGTTCTTTAATTTTGAAGCTTCACAGCTCAATTAAAATGTTTAAAAATTAACTTTGGTAATGTATTTCTGCATTATAACTAATCTTAAGGAATCCTTTTATTTATTTATTTATTTATTTCTTCTTTGAACTAGAAGATACCAAGTTAAAAGAAACCAGATAAACAGGATAAAATTCCTATATGAAGGAATTTAGAATAATTAGATGAAGGATTACAATGTCTTAAAGGGATATATGAGATTATACTGGGGACCAGAATAAAATGTGTATCATTTCATTTTTTCAATATTAAGAATGAAAAGGAAGAAATAAAATTCTCTTGACATCCATATAATATTTTTAATATGACTGTAAGAGCTATTAATAAGCTAGGACAGTGGTGGGCAACCAAAATGAGCCAAATTTCACCAAAACCACGATTGAAATTTATTTTGAGAGTCACATTTTTAAAACAGATAATACATAGGATGGTTCACTGTTTTTAGTTTCAATAAGTTTTTATTGAGAATATTCTGCATGCAAGTATCCACATATGTCCAAAGGATAAAAATAACACAACTAATAAAACAAAAACTTTACGACGATATTATTTATTGATAGCGTTAAATTCATAAAATTTGCCTTACAATGTAGAGAAAATTACATTCTGGCAATGACTGACAAAGTCACAAACACTAAGGTGAACATTGGCCTTGCATTTCCTTTGATAGTTTGAGTAAGTCAGGTTTGAATGTTGCTGTTTTTAATTTTTAGGCATGATTCCAGGTTCTCATCGATGAGACAATTTCTCAATTTACTCTTGATAAGATTCATGCTTGAAAATGATTGTTCGTGGGGGGTGGTGCCCCCGCGCGAACATATACTCCTCCCAAACATCAGTACCCTAGATTTACCCTTCTTAACATCAGTACCACACAGCGCTAAAAGCCATACAGTACCACACAGACCAAAGCCGTACAGTGAATCTAACAATCCCAAAACTATTTCAAAGGACATAAAATGAACAATATATCTTTTGAATATTTTATTTTCTTTAACAACTATAACTCTCTCTATAAATATATATTCTTCTACCGTACCTTTTCTATCCACTTTTCATCTTGTCTTTTTTTTGTTAGCTGTTCAACAAGGAGTGTTGGTATAAGAATCCCTCAGTTTAATGTTTATGATTGAACTATGTCATGGAAATTATTGATCTTGTTCCTATGGCCTCCAGATGTGCCAATAACTCTATGTGGCACTGATTCTTGTTTACATAGACACATTAAAATGGGAAAATACTATACATACAGATAAGTTCCTATCTAATAAGATAGGAACACACAAATCTCAGTACAATGGGACCTTACACCCTGAACACCAATGTAATGACCTGGCACAGGCCTCAGAAAAATGGGCATCCTCCATTCATGCTGGAACCAGGCAAGCTATCTACGAAATATCCAAGGTATTTTATAGGAACATCTGGAAGCAATCCTCTACCAGGGAAGACACTACCAAGGCTGTGACATCGACCTCCTGAAAAGAGACTTCTGTTAACACTGAGAAGACTTAACAGCAACAATGACCTGCTCCACAGGACATGGTTCTCTCTATTGTCCCTCAAGTGTGAGGTGAAACGAGAGGTTGCTCTGCACCATCCTGACTGCAATATGGGATATGCATATTCCAGGATCTTGAACACAGAAGCATGATACCAACAACAGAGGTTATGTGAGGAATGGAGGTGCATTGCCACTACAGACGATGACTTGGATTGGACAAACTAGTTTGCCTGGAGCCTAGAGTCGGTCTTGTGCCAGGAAACTTCAGGAGTAGGGTCTCCTTGTATTTAGGCCATGGTTTTTCTTTCCATCTCCCTCATATTTTGGTTGTCCTATGCAAACAAGTGCCACTTTAACACCGTTTTTACTATGTTCCCTTGACTCCAATCCTTAAGAAAAACAAAGGGCCTGGTGGTGGCGCTGGAGGTAAGGTGCCTGCACTAGCCTTGGACGGACTGTGGTTCGATCCTCTGGTTTCCCATATGGTCCCCCAAGCCAGGAGCGACTTCTGAGCGAATAGTCAGGAGTAACCCCTGAGTCACTGGGTGTGACCCAAAAACCAAAAACCAAAAAAAAAAAAAAAAAAAAGAAAAGAAAAGAAAAGAAAAGAAAAGAAAAGAAAAGAAAAACAACTCACTGAAACTTTTTAGGTTAACTTAAACTAGTATGCATGTGCATGGAACTGTAAAAATGTACTTCGCCTTCAATGTTTAAGGAATTACGTAAGTCTTACGTCTAGATTATACTGTGTGCTGCTAAGAAATAGTATATACTAAAATCTGGGGATTTGAGGGACTAAGTAATTGTATTGTACATGGGTTCTGGTTTGTTTGTCTTAATGCTCTTTGGCTGAAAGTTCAAGGCTGGGATATCATCGATGGGACTACTGAGAATTCTGTTTCTAGGTGATCGTTCTTCCACTGTAACCTTACCCTATCCTCTTTCTCTGTATCTTTGTTCTCATAATTAAAATTAAAAAAAAGAAAGTGATTGTTTACATAAATATGTAGACCCAAACAAGGAAAGAACAGCAAACTCTAGCTTTATTAGTTGATTATATGAGTCAGGAATATTATTCCAGGTACCTGTTAAAAATCAACACATCTTCCTTCTCCAGGTCTTTTAAAGCAGACCACTTGTGCTAGGAACTAAGTTCACATTTGGTTTCTCCAATTTTTCAAATTAGCACAAAGACGTTCAAATTTTGAGCTCCACAGTTCTTTATTTTTTAAAATCCAGCAATTGTATTTCAAAGTTGCCAATGTCGATATTAAAGGGAGAAAAATTTAATTCCGTTGCAGTGGCATTCAGAGGTTTTTTTTTTTAACAAAGGCCAATGTCACTTTGCTGTTTCTGAAATCCTGAAACATCTTGAGAAAAGCTTCCCTCATATTTAAAAGTCAATATCAGAATTATTTTCTTGGCAATTTTTCAACAGGCTTGGAAAGTGAATCAGCTTCTCTGTAAAAATCTTGAGCAAAAACAGATAATTTGTTTTCAAACAAAATAACTTCTTCTAGCATCGAAAAATTGTGTTTCCTTTCCCCTGTAGTTTATGGTTAAGCTGATTTAGATGTGAAGTAACATCCACCATGAAATACAGTTTTTGAATCCACTGATTGTTAATTCTGAATAGTGAACACCCTTCTCAAGGAAAAATGCTTTGATTTCCTTATTAGGAAGCAAAACGTTTCAAAACATTTTCTCTTGATAACCAACGTACCTTGCTATGCAGCTGAAGATCTGCATAGTCACTCTCCATTCAACTTAAAATTCTTTAAACTGGCAATGATGATAATGGAGTTAATCATCTTTTTTTTTTTGGATCACACCCGGCAGTGCTCAGGGGTTACTCCTGGCTCTATGCTCAGAAATCACTCCTGCCAGGCTCGCGGAACCATATGGGATATCGGGATTCGAACCACTGTCCTTCTGCATGAAAGGCAAAGGCCTTACCTCCAGGCTATCTCTCCCGCCCCGGAGTTGATCATCTTAATCACCAATTTTATAGCTTTGCATTTCAAAGTTCCAGAGGCATACAGTTCATATTCATCCCCTCTGTTTACCCCAACCCTTTTTTTTCTGTGACAGAAATTGGGTACCCAAACGCAGGTAGGTCAAGCCATTGCTACACCTCCCAGATGACATGCTGCTGATTTAGGAGGTGCAGTCTTCTTCTGAGGGCAGCAGACAGAGAGAGGATGCTGCCTTAACACCTTGGTGCCACACAGAAAGTGACGCCTCCCCATACCACATGATGCGACTAGTGCTGTGTGGAGTCGGCTGCCGAGCTGCACACAAGACATGCACTGATGGAGGCTAGGAGCAGAGTCCTGACTCCTGGAGCAGCCACCCAGCACACAGAAGAGCAGCATTAAAAAGACCCGGAGAGACAGCACAGCGGCGTTTGCCTTGCAAGCAGCCGATTCAGGACCAAAGGTGGTTGGTTCGAATCCCGGTGTCCCATATGCTCCCTCGTGCCTGCCAGGAGCTATTTCTGAGCAGACAGCCAGGAGTAACCCCTGAGCACCGCCAGGTGTGGCCCAAAAACCAAAACCAAAACAAAACAAAAAAGTGTAAAGAGCCGCATATGGTTCTTGCTGACGAGCTAGGATAAGTTAGGTCTAATAGGTGTGATTTATTAGGACTAACATGCTTTTGACTTCTATTTTTGCTTGCTTGAGAAGTTTAGTTATAGATTGCACTTGTAAGTTAAAAACACTAGGTCTGAAGAGGTAGTTAATTCTTGGAACCAGACCTTAGGGGCAAAATATCAGACATGCCACATCTCCTCCCCTATCTGACCCTCAAGATAGCCATAAAGAGCATTCTAGCACAAGATATCTTAGAAGGTCACTCTCTCCACACATTAGCCCTTGTAACTGTATTACCAAGGAAACAAGGCCCTCACCCTGCCAGATCAGGACCCTCCCATGGGCCACCTGGAGTATATAGACCGTATCTTTACAGACCATCAGGATGAGTGCTAGGATGGCTGACGTCAGAGAGGGTTTGAGATAGTTAAGGAATTGTGCCTTTTCCAGCTTGGATGCTTTTGAATTGTAACAGTTGTATGAACTGGTGAAATGTTTGAAATTTAAAACTTTATTATAATATGGATTACTATAAAGGCCCTGGGTTCCTAACGCTGGGGGTTCCACCTGGCTGCATCAGGAGATTTTGGACCCCAGAACTCTAGATCAATAAACCTCACTTTGCTGATTGCATTCTCTGAAGGTTCTTTATTTGAGAGGGTGAGTTTTAACAGACTCTTTTAACAGTGACAAATCCAAGACAATATATACAAAACTACACAGACCCAATAATTTATATCAAGTGATTAGTGACTCTAATGACCACATGGTTATGATTGCAAGGGTCTAAGTCAGTGGTCGGCAACCTGTGGCTCGCGAGCCACATGTGGCTCTTTACACTTTTAATTTGGCTCTTCTGTGTCTGGGCAGCCGCTCCTAGCCTCTGTAAGTGCGCACCCTGTGTGCAGTCCCAGCAGCGGTTCCAAGAGTGTAAGATGATACCCAGTATCAACCCCAAACAAAAGTGTTTCCCCAACCTCATCCTTTCTTAAATCTCTTCCTTTGATATGTAAAAGTTCACTGAATACGTACTTTTGTCTCTCTTGACCTGAAGCCTTCTGGTCTTGGGAATTGGTTTTATCTTTTTTTTTTCTAATTCAAAAATTTTTTATTGGAAGGCCATGCATCGCCTTCATTTATTGTATTTCAAATCACTGTACATTTACTTTTGTGAAAACACTTGCCTGCATTTTCTAGTACAAAAAAAACCCTAAAAATTGTTTTAGGAATGTAGAGAAATATCCAACTTAAATAGAGAAAAAGTGCACCATAATTACTGCTGCACTGCAGTCATTTCTGCATTTTCCATGTTTCTTAAATAAATATTCTGTCTGATAACACACAATATAAAGAGCAATTATGAAAAAGACATTTAACATATACTTCTAAAGTCTTATTGGGAATATCCTGTTGGCATTGGATAACCAATCATAGGTGCAGCTGCAGTAGCAGGATATGCATATGCCTGTTGGTTCATACCATTGTGCATATTTGGAACATAACTTCCATATTACTGAGTGCTATCATAACCATTCTGGTAAGTCCCAGTTGGATTACCAGTCCTAAAACTGGTCTGTATACCAGTTTTAATAAAGAAAGAGGTGTTCTGCTTTTGGGACTCGAGGCAGAGAGTACAGGTAAAAGGGCATGGACTCCATGATCATCCTTTCCTGACTAGCTTGGTTTATTATTTCTTTCCTGCTACCCTGCTTCTCCAGACTAGGTTAGGTGGGAGTTAGAAGCACAGTGCCTGGAGTGATCTTACAGCACATATTTTATTTTGCACAAGAGTGGACATCTTCCATGAAGGGATTCTCAACCCAGAGTTTTCTTTTCCATGGATTCTCATGTTCAGAGTACTCATGATTAAAGCTGTCAGCTAATGCCCTTAAATGCTGTTTTTCATATTGATTATCACTTTCTGCATAATGTAAGTGCCAATGAGAAATTTTTTGCAAGAGTGGAAACATTTCAATATCTCCTTCTCTGACACAGCTACCTATCCCAGAATCAGATTCTTTTTTGAACACATCCATCTTATGTCTCACTGTAAAAACTACTTGTGAAACATCCCTGCAGAGAAATATTAAGTTCATAGAGAAAATGAACAATGTCTGCCAAATGCACAAGCTTAGCTACCCATTCCTTGTCCAACTGGGACTATCCAAAGTCAGAGTTCTGCTCTCACAGAAACTGCACTACTTCTTCCCTCTTGCCAACAAGGCATGAGAGCACCCTTCCCCTGAACAGCCACTTCACTTCTTCATGGAAAAGATGCTAGTAGGGGCATCCATACACTCACCCAGGATGGTGAATAGCTTGGATTGATCACAATTGTGAATTTCACAAATTATCTTTACTGTGTAATCTGTCACAGAGTTTAGTTCAGCAGGAAGTTTTTTTGAATCCAGTCTATCATACAATGAGTGGATACAATGTACAGGTGTGCATCTTCTGTTTCTTGTGACTACACAAAGAAAAAAATCGAGCCATGCACAGTGCATCATCTGTACATACATCAACGCATCAGATTATTATTCTGAGTGAAATGAGTCAGAAGGAGAGATGTAGACATAGAATAATCATTTGTGGCATATAAGAATAATAAATGGCTATATGGTAATAAAATCTAGAGAAAATAAATATGGATGAGAGACAGGAGGACTTGTCCATGATAGGAAGCTTGCATAAAAAGTGGTGAGTTCAGTTAAATTAGATAAAGGTATATTATGACATTGATAGTTGGAACATATCACTCTGAACAAGAACTGGATGCTGAAAATGGATAAGTGACATGCATTGTACCCTTTAATTAACAATATTGCAAACCAAAGTGTCATAAAGGAAATTTTACAAACCTCAGTGTCATAAAGGAAAAGAGATATAGAGACAAAAAGCAAAATGCCTGCCCGTGACAGAGGCAGAGGAGTTTGAAGGGAAGGAAACAAGGGTTTCCACCACATTGGTGGTGGGGAAAGTGAAGGGTGGTGTACATTCTATGATTGAAACTCGGTTATGAATAATTTTGAAACAAATATACTTAAATAAAAATTATTTTTAATGGGGCCCGGGAGATAGCATGGAGGTAAGGCGTTTGCCTTTCATGCAAAAGGTCATTCGTTCGAATCCCGGTACCCCATATGGTCTCCCATGTCTGCCAGGAGTAATTTCTGAGCATGGAGCCAGAAGTAACCCCTGAGCACTGCCGGGTGTGACCCAAACCCCCCCCCCCAAAAACCAATTATTTTTAAAATGTTTCAGGCACTCCGTCATAATTGCTTTATGATATATCATTTGCTTTTAACAAATTGCCGTTTTTGTTTCTGTATTTTAGTTTGGTTTCTTGCAGCACACTCTAAAGTGTCTATAGATGTTTTTCCTTTAAGTGAACTCACTACTTTTCTCTGGAACATTGTCCTTGCTTGTAAAGATTGTAAAAAGGTTTTTCTCTTTTACATGTTTCTTCTCTATAATTGTAGGGTTTTAAACTTTCAGCACATTTTGGTTATCAAGAGGAAACGTTTTGAAACGTTTTGCTTACTTATCAGAATTCAAAGCATTTTTCTTCGAGAATGGTGTTCACTGTCCAGAATTAACAAACGATCAGTGAATTCAAAAACTGTATTTCATGGTGGATGTTACTTCACATCTAAAACAGTTTCATCATAAACTACAGGGGAAAGAAAACACAATTTTTTTCGATGTCAGAAGAAGTTATTTCGTTTGAAAACAAATTATCAGTTTTTGCTCAAGATTTTGACAGAGAAACTTTGATTCACCTTCCAAGCCTGTTGAAACATCACCAAGAAAATAATTCTGATATTGACATTACCTATTTTAAAGCAGCACTTTTAAATATGAGGGAAACTTTTCTCAAGAGGTTTCAGGATTTCAGAAACAGCAAAGCAACGTTGACCTTTGCTAAAAAACAAACAACAAAAAAAAAAAAACCTCTGATGCCACTGCAAAGGAATTAAATTTTTCTCCTTTTAAAATCAACATTGGCAACTTTGAAATGCAATTTCTGAATTTAAAAAACAAAAAACTGTGGAGCTTGAATTTGAATGTCTTTGTGCTAATTTAGAAAGATTAGAGAAACACAAATGTGAACACACATTTCACAGTGTAGCATCCTATGTATTTTCCATTTTAAAAATGTGGCTCTCGGGGCTGGAGAGATAGCATGGAAGTAAGGCATTTGCCTCTCATGCAGAAGGTCGGTGGTTCAAATCCCGGCATCCCATATGGTCCCCTGTACCTGCCAGGGGCGATTTCTGAGCATAGAGCCAGGAATGACCCCTGAGCTCTGCCAAAAAAAAAAAAAAAAATGTGGCTCTCAAAATAAATTTCAATCATGATTTTGGCAAGATTTGGCTCAGTTGAAAAAAAAGGTTGCCGACCACTGGTCTAAGTTATAGTCATATTCCTGTACATCCCAATATATAAAGAATGGTTAAGCAGTATTCAAGCATATAAGTACAATCAAATTTATATTAGTATACATACAAATTAAAGAGTTGTGTATAAATAGATAAAAATGTGCAAGATAGTTATAAGGAAACATAAAATGGATTAATAAAAGGAAAGATAAATGGAGATATATAATAAATCTATAAATAAAAATGCAATATCATTAAGTGTCAGCTATATACATCTTAACTTTTATGGTTGGCTGTGAATCAACATCTAAGCAATTTATTTTGTAGATATTGACAACCTGATTCTAACTTCTAACCCAGAGAGTTACAAAACCCACAATTTACTAAAAGAAAAATAATAAAGTTGGAGAATTAATGTTAGTTAACGTCTTGCTTTGTAATTTAGCTACAGTACTCAAGTTAATGTGCTATTGGCAAAATGTTGCAGGCTAGCTTTGGTCTGCCAGTCTCGTAGACTGGCTCTTGAGTTCCCAATGCATTAGATGGCTTCTTTTGAGTCCCCTTTGAAGAGAGGGGCTACACAGATGGCAAAATATGAAATAAATGAGAAATAAAAGACCACACAAATGAATTGTATGGGGACAGCACACATTTCTGGCAGACATGTGACATATTTAATCTTTAAGCAGGAAGTTTTATAAGGGTAAAAGTCAGTCATAGTTATTGAGAAGAATGTTTACAATTACAAAGCAGAGTTTAACAGTAAACAATATATTAAGATATGGGTGTGAGCAGTAAGAATTCAGAGTTGCAAAGGAGAAGGTCACAACTAAAGGCATCTTTTAGCAAACTAACTCCAGATGCAAAATAAGGGATTAGTATGAAGTAGAAAAAATCTAGGAGCACTTTCATTGGAATGGGCTCTATTATTTAGAGGTCAAGTGAAAAAAAAGAGCTAACTCCATTATTGGTCCCAAGATAAGTTTTTCCCAATCATGGTTATCACAGTCAGTCTTCTGTTGATATTGTAGTTGGCTTTTGTACCAATCAAAAAATGACATATCTTCTGAATTCATATTATCTTTAGGAGGTGAGGTAAGACAACCTGCTCTTGGTTCAACTTGTTGTCATTTCCTCATTATGAGGAAGTCATATGAAAACCAGTGCTTGTTAAAATGGAGTCTAAATTGGGACCACATGACATATGTTAAAGGTGGGAGGTGCCTCTGTATTGTAAAGTATATCAGTTTCCATTCATAGTAGATAAGAATTTGTTTCGATATGTAAAATTTTCCCCTTTTTTTAGTATGCCTTTGCAATAAGAAATGGTGGTATATTACATTGCTGGTACATTTAGAGGTAAGAGTGTGAGGCTCCATCATCTCTGTGCCCTGGTTTTGACCTGAGCTATTATCCTCAGCAAGACTTTTTCTTGGTGGTTTTTGTATCAAGCAGAACCACAACAGGTGAACTTAAGAAAGAAGAGAAAACAGAAATGATAAAACATATATGTGTATATATACATATATATATAAAATAAATAAAAAGAAGTTTAAAAAATATTAAGAAAACAAACTATTGTCAGAGACTACCTTACATTTGTGGATAAACAGGTTAATTAATAGGTAGTATTATATAGGTCTTAAGCTTATAAAGGAAATATAGACTTCCCCATTGTCTTTTTGAGGTTTTCTTGTGGGGGTGGAATCCAGAGCACATTTTCATCACACACCCTGGTCTTGTTGAGATTGAGAAATGATTCATGGCAGAAAGGCTTGGGTAGAGTTCTTGCACTAGGTAACCATCTGGAACTGAGTTTTGTATCAAACAACAGCCCTCATTGGGGGCGGGGGTGAGGAGGGCCACAGAGCATGAGTCAGCAGGGGTGTTGGTTGTAGATCCTTGCTGAGGGACAAGATGTGGGGCTGGGTGGGTGTCTATTTACTTGGGAGCTGGGTGGTTGGTCTTGATATCTAATGGGTTAAGAACTGAGGGTTAAAAGCGTTAATAAGGTGGGATGTTGGATTGGAAATGTGGGGTAAAGGGATAGTAGGATTTCTGAAGGTGGGAGGAGAGATAGTATATAGGAGGGTCTATATACATTATAGGTATGGATTGTTTACAATTTAGGTTTGGCTCTCAGAGAGGAGTCCTCTCTTTATGTACTCATGCCCACATAAAAGCATACAATACTGATCTGTTCTTAAGCTGCTGTTAGATGACTGACCCTAATAGGATGGGTCTGAGCTCTTAAGGACTGACTTAATATAGATAAATAATTAGCTTAGGTATAGCTTAAGAGAAAGAGGAAGGAAGAGCAAAAGATAAGAGGAGAATAGAAAAATAGGCAAGTATAGTAAAAATAAAGTTAAAAAATGAATAAATCAAGATGGGAGGAAGAGGTATATGAAAGGGAAGAAAGAAAGAAGTAGTGAGGAGAAGAAAGGAGAGTGAAAGGAAAATGTTAATTTGCCTAAACGTGTTTGATGAGTAGTAGGCCCTGTAATATAAGTCTATGGTTCACAGCTAATTGTTTAGTGATCTGGATGGTCACATTCTTTAGGTCCTAATACAGGCTATACACCAGAGAAAAAGGGTATATTGGAGTGTTTTATCTAGACATTTTCATAATGCAAACTTAATATGTTATCTAGTGTGACTGAGCACCAAGGTATCAAATTAGGGTATCCACCCTTTGTATCCAAGAACCTCTGTGGACAGAGAAGCTGATAGGTTATTTTAAATCTAGTAATATTAAGATATTAAAACACATTGTTATGGAACGCTTCCACTGGAGTCTCTGGCTTTCAATCATATTCTTCACCTGTAACCCTGTATAAATTCCCTAAGACATTATTATTGGCCTTTGCAGTAAAAGGCTGATTACATACATGCTCTCTCGCTTGGAGTTTCTATCCTATTAGACCATTGTATTTGTTCCTGGAGTATTAAATGTATATGGTGTATATTCTAAGTACCTCAGAAGAGTGTTATCATTCTGTGTTTATCCTTGATCTTCTGGCTTACTTCATTTAACATAATATTTTGTAGATCCATTCATATTGCTGCAAAGTTATGATAGTATCATTTCTAACTGCTATGTAGTATTCCATTGTGTATAAATACCACATCTTCATGATCCACTCAACTGTTGATGGACATCGAGGCTGGTTCCAAATCTTGACTATTGTGCTGAATGCTGCAATAAATAGTGGAGTGCATACATACTTTGGGCTGAATGTACTTTGACTTTGGGATAAATACCCAGGAGAGCAATTGCTGGGTTATATGGCAGCTCAATTCTGAATTGACTGAGCACTCTAGACACTGTTTTCCAAGGTGTTGACCAGGTAGCATTCCCATTAGCAGTGGATGAGAGTTCCTTTCTTACCACTTCCCTGCCAACAGAGATTGTTCCCATTATTTTTGATGTGAGCCATCCTCACTGGTGCAAGGTGGTACCTAATTGTTGTCTTGATTTGGATTTCCCTAATGATGAGTGAAGGTGTGCATTTTTTTTCATGTGTCTGTTAGCCATCTTTCGTTCTTCCTCAGAGAAGTGTCTATTCATTTCTTCTTGCCATTTTTCTATGGCATTATTAGATTTTTTGGAGCTCACCTTTCTGAGTGTATTGTATATTCTAGATATCAGCCCTTTATCTGATGTGTTGAGTACAAAAAAAATTTTCCCATTCTGCTTGGGTCTCTGGGAATCCAATGATTCTTAAGTTGTTTCTGTTGAGCTTATCAAAGACTTCTATTTTCATCTGTTCATATTCTTTGAGTAATTTTTCCATGGTCTGATAATTTGCTTTAAGACTTTTTCCAGACTCTTCTGCTGTATGGAGTTGTTATGCATCTCATCTTCCATCACAACAATTCTATTCTCAACTGCTGCTACCTTGTGGGAATGCTTATCCATTGAGTCCTTCAATTCGTCTACTGAACTTTTTAGACTTGTTATTTGACCAGATATTTCAGTTTGGAGTTTTCTGATTTCTATCTTCATATTCTCTTGATTCTTATTAGTGTTCTGTTCTATCTATACTTTCTTGGAGTTCTGTGAACATCCTCCATATTTCTTATCTAACCTCCATATCTGAGAGACTAACTAGGTGGTTTGCCATTGTTGGGTCATCAGAGTTTCCATCTTCATTCTCTATGCCTGATGTTGGTCTGTGTATATATGGTGTATATTCTAAGTACCTCAGAAAAGTGCTATCAGTCTTTGTTTATCCTTGATCTTCTGGCTTACTTCATTTAACGTAATATTTTGTAGATCCATCCACGTTGCTGCAAAGTTATGATAGTATCATTTCTAACTGCTATGTGGTATTCCATTGTGTATAAATACTACACCTTCATGATTCACTCAACTGTTGATGGACATCGAGGCTGGTTGCCACACTCGTATTGTGGGTTTTTCTACATGTTGTGGTGGTATTCACTGGCTAGGCGGAGTGCACGGTGGGGGAGTGATGTGATCCTCTGCTTCGACCCCTTAAGGGGTGGGTTGAAGAGGCCCAGCAGAGTCAGCTTTGTCCACATTATCTGGCCCTTAAAGATTTGCCATAAATGAAACAAGCCCTCGGGGATGAACGCCAGAAACGATCAAAGTTCCCAGGCTGGAGCAAGCTTGGGGAAGGCTCAAATTGTCTGCTGTGCTTAAGGGGCTCCACAGAGTCAGCTTTATATACAGTCTCTGGCCTGGGAAGACTCGCCTCCAATTTTTCCCATTCTTTTAACTGTTCTCTAGTATTAAGTAGGGTTTCCTTGGCCATGCTGAAAGGTTTTAGTTTTATGTAGTCCCATTTATTTAAATTTGATGCTAAAGTTATTTCCATTGGTATTCTATCCTCAAAGACTTTTTTGATATACATGTCTTCGAGTGTTCTGCCAATTTTTACTCAATAAACTTTATAGATTCTGGTCTGATTTCAAAGTCTTTAATCCAGTTTGAGTTGACTTTTGTGTAAGGTGTGAGATGGATCAATTTTTAATTTCTTATAGGTGGTTATCCAATTGTTTCAACACCATTTGTTAAAGAGACTGTCTTTGTTCCATTTCAAGTTCTTGGATCTTTTGTCAAATATTAGTTGGCTGTATATTTGGAGATTCATCTCTGGATATTCTGTTCTAACCCACTGATTTGAGACTCTGTCTTTGTTTCAGTATCATGTTTTGATCACTATGGCTTTATAGTTAGTTATGGCTTCAGGTTAGGTAAAGAGATGCCACCTAGCTTCTAGTTTTTCAGTATGTATTTGGCTACCCTGGGTCTTTTGTGGTTCTAGGTGAATTTTATAATTGATTGTTCTAAATCCTTAAAAAATGATGTCTTAATTTGGATAGGGATTGCATTGCATCTATATAGAAGTTTAGGTAAGATTGTCATTTTGACTATGTTGATTCTACCTACTCATGATCATGGGATGTTCTTCCATTTCCTTAGGTCCACTTCAATTTCTTTTGGAGCGTTTTGAAGTTTTCATGGTATAGTTTCTACTTCACTTCTCTTGCTTGTTATTTTTGGATACTATTTTAAATGGGATTGTCTCCTTAATCTCTTTCTCCTCTACTTATTACTTGTATAGAGGAATGCTACTCTCTTTTGTGTATTGACTTTGAAGCCAGTCACTTTGCTGTATTTGTTAAATGTTTCTAGGAATTTTACTGTGAACTATTTAGGGCTTTCCATGTATATCATCATATCATCTGCAAAAAGAGATAGTTTGAGTTTCTCTTTCCCTACATGGATTCCTTTGATTCCCTTCTCTTGTGTGGTTGCTATTGGTAGGACTTCTAAAACTATATTGAATAAAAGTGGAGAGAGTGGCCAGCCCTGCCTACTACCTGACCTTATTGGAAATGATTTCAGTTTTTCCCCATTAAGGATAATGTTGACTGTGGGCTTTTCATAGGTAGCTGTAACTATCTTGAGGAAGGTTCCTTCCAGCCCTATTTTGCTGAGTGTTTTCGTCATGAATGGGTGCTGGATGTCAAATGCCTTCTCTGCATCAATTGATATAGTCATGTGAGTTTTGTCTTTCTTGTTGTTGATGTGGTGTATAATATTGATTGATTTGTTTATGTTGAACAATCTTTGTATCTCTTGAATGAAACCCACTTGGTCATGGTGTATAATCATTTTGATATAGTGCTGAATTCGGTTTGCTAATATTTTTTTGAGGATTTTTCATCCATGTTCATTAGTGAGATTGGTCTGTAGTTTTCTTTCTTAGCAATGTCTTTGCCATCTTTGGGAATGTGTGTGATATTAGCCTCATAAAAGAAATTAGGAAGGATTCCTGTCTTTTCAATGTTTTGGAAGAGCCTGTGGATCAATTCTCTGAATGTTTGATAGAATTCACCTGCAAAACCATCCGGATCTGGAATTTTGTTCTTGGGGAGTTTCTTAGTTACTGATTCAATTTCCTCAGATGTGATTGGCCTGTTTAGGCTTTCTACATCCTCCTTATCCAATCTTGGAAGATAATATTATTCCAGAAATCTATCAGTTTCATCTTGGCTTTCTAACCTGACTGAGTAAAGTTGTTCAAAATAAGTCCTCATGATGTGACAGATTTCTTGGAGTTCTGTTGTAATCTCTCCCCTTTCATTTGTGATCCTATTTGTGTGTTTTCCCTCTTTTTTTTTGATGAGTCTTGCCAATGTTTTGTCAATCTTGTTCATTCTTTCAAAAAACCAACTCCTGGTCTCATTGATTTTTTGTATTGTTTTCTTAATTTCTATGTTGTCTATTTCTGCTCTGGTTTTTATTATTTCTTGTTTTCTGGTTGTGTTTGGGTTTATTTGCTGATATTATTTCAGCTCCTTAAGGTGTCCCTTTAAAGTGTTGATTTTTTCCTTCTATTCTTTCCTGACATAAACCCTGTAATGCTATGAGTTTCTCTCTAATTACTGCTTTTGCTGTGCCCCATAGATTTTGACAATGTGTCTCTTCATTATCATTTATCTCAAGAAATCTTTATATTTCTTCCTTGAATTCCTCATTGTTCCAGCTGGTGTTGAGCATCATGTTGTTTAATCTCCAAGTGTTAGAATTTCTCCATAGTATCTTTTTATAGTCAATCTTGATCTGTGTTGCATAGTGATCTGATAGGTACTTCTAGTAATCTTTATATTTGTGATTTTATGCAATTTAGATTTATATCCTAAGGCATGGTCTGTTCTAGAGAAGATTCCAAGTGCACTTGAGAAGAATGTGTATTCCGCTTTCTAGGTGTAGAGGGCTCTACATAAGTCCATTAGCCCTAGTTCTTTTAATTTCTCATTTAGGGCTCTTATTTTTTTGCTAGTTTTCTGTTTTGTGGATCTCTCCAGTGGTGATAGTGGAGAATTGAATTCTCCTACTACTATCACATTACCTTCCATATGTTTCTCTAGGCTTGTGAGCAAATGTCTTACATATTTTTCTGTCTCTGCATTTGGTACATAAATATTGACCAGAATTAGTACTTTGTCATCTCGTGTTCCCTTGATAAGTAAGTCGTGACCCCCTTTATCTTTGATCACTTTCTTGAGGTTGAATGCAATTTGATACAATATAAGAATGGCTGTCTCAGCTTTTTGTTGGTTTCCATTGGCTTGAATAATTTATTTACATCCTTTTATTTTGAGCATGTGTCTATCCTGTACTTGTAGTGTGTTTCTTGCAGGCAGCAGAAAACAGGTCTTTGTTTTTTTGATCCAAGTCTCTACTATTGTCTTTTAATGGGAGAGTTTATCCATTGGCATTTAAGGAGATTATTGCTAGGGTGGGCTGTTATGCAGTTGTATTTTGTAGCGTGGTTTTTGTTACAATTGTGGGTTTGGATTGTGCAATTCATCTCTGAATATATCATTTAGAATTGGTTTTGTTTGCGGGTCCCCCAAGCCAGGAGCAACTTCTGAGCACATAGCCAGGAGTAACCATCACCGGGTGTGGCCCAAAAACCAAAACAAAAAGAATTGGTTTTGTTTGCTCAATTAATGCAAGTTCTTTTTTATCTGATAATATTTTTAGTCTTCCCTCCCATAAGAATGAGATTTTTGCTGGGTACTGGACTCTAGGTTGGAAGTTTCTTTCATTCAGTTGTTTAAATATGTCATTCCACTGTCTTCTTACTTGAAGTATTTCAAATGGGAGATCTTGTTTGATTCTTATGTCTCTTCCTTAGTAATTGAGGATTTTTTCTCCGTTATGGCTTTAAGCAGTTCATCCTTCCCTTTGTTTTTGTTTTTTGTTTGTTTGTTTGTTGCCATTTGGATTACTAAATATCTTGGTGTTGATTTATTAGGGTCTATTTTATTAGGGACTCTTTTGCACAGAGGGTGGGAAAGTTTATTGCTATTATTTCCCTAACCACTTGTTTTCCTTCTTTCCCTATTTCCTCCCCTTCTGGTAGTCCAACAATCCATAGATTATTTCTTTTGTCTTTGTTCATTAAATACCTAACTTTTGCTCCAGTGCTTTACCTTTTATTTCCTTATTGGCTTCTTTGTCATTTTTGTTTTGTAGTTTTTCTTCAAGTTCTTCTATGTGATTCTCCAAATGTGTAATTTTGCTACTGTGGCTTGCTAAGATATTTTTATTTCCTTTAATTCCATTTGTATGGATTCTTTCATGTTTTGTAAAAGTTCCTCTTTGAATTTGTAGATTTATTCATCTATGGATTTCTTGAACTCACTAGTGTTTCCATGATTTCTTTTGCCATGGCTTGCAATGTTGCTTTTAGATCTTCATCAATTGGGCCCAGTCATTTTGGTGAACTTGGGAACTTGCTAGGATTGTTCTCCATATCCACAGTTGTTAGTGTCTTCATTAGTTTGCCCATATTTCTTTGCATTTGGTGGTTTGGGTTGGAGTGACTAAGATCCACAGGTCGGCCTGGATCAACCGCTCCTGCCCCATCTGGCAAACAGCCTGGCTCAGCCCCTACTGCAGAGATGAGCCCCAGAGATCCTATGTTAAGCTTTTTAAAATCAGTTGTAGGAAGCAGAATATTCTATGCAGTTTGTGATGTAGACATTTCAGAGAAATCAGCCAAATGAAAAATCGCACCATCTTGTTACTGTCCCATGATTCCCTACTAACTCCTAGCATTCACTGCCTTCGATCAAACATGTGACATTTCTCTATACTTCAAGTTAAACTTTTTCTGAGCACTAAGTGATGATTAATGAAAGAAGAATATTAAAAGAATTATGATTTTGAGAGTCTAAAATTAAGAAAATTTGAGAACAGAAAAACTACGGCAGAAAGATAATTATTCCTCAATGATCTTCTGCTAGCTAAGTTAACTTACCCCACATACAGAATATAAAACTTAGGCTTTTAGCAGCAATAATAATACCAATGCCAAAAGAAAATGTGAAAGAAAAATTGTGTGTAATTTTGTATGAAATTCTTTGGCATTAATTTTTTTGGAGACTTTTCGGGCCACAGCCACTTGATGCTCAGGTGTTACTCCTGGCTAAGCACTCAGAAATTGCCCCTCGCTTGCAGGGGACCATATGGAAAGCCGGGGGATAGAACCGCGGTCCTTCCTTGTCTAGCGTTTACAAGGCAGACACCTTACCTCTAGCGCCACCTCGCCAAACCCTGGCATTAATTTTTGGGAGCATGGTACATGCTACATTTAGAAGTGTGCAGGGTTTCTCCTGTCTTTTAGTAACGGTTTCAATGTTTATTTTTTTAATTTAAAATTTTAAATTATTTTTAATTTGTTCTTTTTAATACTCAGAGAACATCATCACTCCTGGTGGTGCTAGAACTGAACCCAGTTCTTAAAAGTCTAGTGCCTGACCTGCTCTAGTATTTCTGTAGACTTTAACAATGTTTTTAACTCTGTGATTCTTTTAGTAGAAACAAAACACTAATGATGCTATATAAATTTACTGATATGTTCAAAAGCAAAGGAACAGAAGCATCAAACAGTGATAAAGATGATGGAACTTGGAGTAGTCAGAAGGCAAATTCCAAAATAAAACCAAAGTGCACATCACATATTCACTACATAAAAGAACAGAGAGCATATAAAAGAAAAAAATGCCAATGGAAGTTCTGTGGGAGGAGGGAACATGGCTCTGATTCAAAGGAGAGGTTGAAAGTAAATATATTTATCTAAAAATCATCCCAACAGTAGATACTGAAGTATACGTGGCTACAGAACATAAAGAAAAGGAAAGCTAAAAAGTTCTTCTATGAACAGTGCAAAAGGAAAAAAATTCTAATTTAACACACTATTTTCAAATGAGTAACTGATGTGCTCTTACTAAATAAATATATGTTAAGTTGCTATGATACTTATTGCAGTTGCTAGAACATTTTAAGAACAGTATAAGAACCTTAATTTTGACTTAAAATAGTTTGACATATAAAAGAATTTATAAACACAACAATATATATATGAACTGCAAACTATTAAAAGGAACTTACTGTGCCAATAATGACAGGCATTATGATGTTGTATACAAACCTGAGCGCTATGCATTATTAATATGCAACATCGTAGTATTAACACTAAGTAAAATAAATAAAATATTAGAGCAAAAACATGATGATACTGGGAAACTTTCAAGACAGACTTTGACTCAAAAGTTCAGTCATTTTTTTCTCAAACTCCCAATCGACAGGTTAATTTGAGAGAGTGATTACAAATTAGGAACTGGAGTGGTAGTGCAGTGGTAGGATGCTTGCCTTGCATGTGGCTGACCCAAGATGGATCTTGGTTCGATCCTTGGTATCCCATATGGTCCCCCAAGCCAGGAGCAATTTCTGAGCGCATAGCCAGTAGTAACCCCTGAGCATCACCAGGTGTGGCCCAAAACCTAAAAACAAACCAAAAAACTTAAGCTGCACACACAGGAATAAAGAGAAATGAAATAACTTGATTGCCTATAGCATTAATAATATCATATTTAGGGGCTGGAGAGATAGCATGGAGGTAATGCATTTGCTTTGCATGTAGAAGGACTGTGGTTCAAATACAGGCATCCCATATGGATCCCTGAGCCTACCAGGAGCGATTTCTGAGCGTAGAGCCAGGAGTAACCCCTGAGCACCACCAGGTGTGACCCAAAAACCAAAATATAAAAATAAAAAATAATATCATATTTAATCTATATTCACAATAAGTTATCAAGTATCTGTATGGTAGTTATAACAGTGTTTTGGGGTGAGCCCTTTGTGTCTGTATGTTTGTGTGTATGTTTTTAAATAAATATCTAGACTGAGAATATGCCTTATGCCATCACTGCACCATGTTACAATTAAGCTCATCTCATGTACAACTTAATGTTTTCTGATACTTTTTGAACAATATAACTTATCTACTTTATAGAAATTCGGACCTTTCAAATTGAATAAAAAATGTGCCTAGTTGCCTTCACAAGTCTTTTCATGACCATATTTCCCCAAATCCATGAACCCAAACCCACAAAAATAGTCTAAGCATCAGTCTCACAAATTATTTAAAATGATCAAAGGCTCATTAAAAAATGTCAGTTTGGTGCCAGAATGGTAGTCCAGAGATGAAAGTACTTACCTTGTACATGGTCTACTCTGGTTAAACCCAATATTGCATATGATCCCTTCATCCTCCAGGAGTGACATCTGAGCACAGAGTCAAGATTAAGACCTGAATACTGCCAGGTGTGACCTACAACTAAAGCAAAACAAAAATAGTTGCAATTTGAAAGAAAATTAACACAGCAGAAGCTTATGAAGAAATAAATTACTCAATATATTCAGTCTACCGGCAATATTTTCATGCTTTTTTAGAAAGAAAAGACTAAAATCTGCATGTACAGTAATAATAAAAGCTGATGACAAATTTTCAGTTTTGCTCCTCCCACATTATGTTAATCGTATTTGCCCTTTCTTAGATGTATGATTAATAGTACTATATTTTATTTTTTGCTCTATGTTATAAAAATAACTCATTTTCTAATAATAATAATACTATAATTATATCTAATTAAAATACCATGATTCAATTTTATTTATAAGCTCTATAATAAAAATTTAACTGAGTTTCCTCTAAGACATTCCTCTAAGCAAGTCAGAAAAACTGACCATTACTTAAGAACGCTGAATTGATATACTGAATGATCATTATTGCATTTTTAGTGGAAACCTAATGGGTTAGTAAAAACTAATATTAATGTTAATCACATAAATTGTTGCACAACAAAAATAATGGCTAGATTAAGAAAGCTAAAATTCATTTAAGGTAAAATATTAATTCCAAGATGTTCAGAATTAACTTCCCAGGTAACTCAAACTACTCTATTTGAAAAGTAAAACTGACAATTTATCCTGAAAGAAACCATTATATTAATATGCTGAAATCAACTTAATATTTATCCACATGCCTGCCTTTATAAAATCAAGACAAATGTTTCTTCCCTGAATTCATTCATTTCTTAAAAAATACTTTGCAATCACACAGAAGAGTATTAATTTAAGTAAAATAATGAAGATTGATAAAGACAAACATCAAATGATACACTCCTCTGTAGTTTACAGGCACAACAGATAAGCACAATGAAATAATAAGCTTTTGTATTGTTAGCCAACTGGTGATCAGCAGAAGAAAAGGGGAAGCTAAAATGAGGTTAAGCAAAAGAGGACAAAGAACAGGCTGGGTTTTTCAATCGTGCAAATCTGAAACCTACACCGTATTATATATGTAATGATACCTCCATTTAAAAAGGTAAATGAAAATTTAAAAGCTGGATGTGCATGCTGAATAATAATGCCTAGACAGAGAACTCTTTAAGATATCGAGCATTATCACCTTAACTACTTATTATATTTCATAATGAGACTGTATTAAGGTACTTATTTTCTTACTTAGATTTTCAAATTGTCTAAATCAGCAACTTTAACAAAAATAATTTTTATTATAAGCCCACATGGGCACTCTTCAGTTATAACATTTAAAAAGTGTACTTAACAGGGGCCCGGGAGATAGCATGGAGGTAAGGCGTTTGCCTTTCATGCCAAAGGTCATCGGTTCGAATCCCGGTGCCCCATATGGTCCCCCGTGCCTGCCAGGAGCAATTTCTGAGCATGGAGCCAGGAGTAACCCCTGAGCACTGCCGGGTGTGACCCAAAAACCAAAAAAAAAAAAAGTGTACTTAACATAGATGAAAACTAAAAGTAGCTATAAAACATATTATACAATTTAGGTTAGAACTTAGATAAATTATTTCAAAGCAAGATTTATTCTGAAAAGCCTTTTAAATGAATGAGCAAAGATAGGGGAGTGGGGGAACAGGAAGGCATAGAAGGGTGTTTTTTTAATCTCATTTTATAACTTGAAGTGAAGTGACAAAATTCCTTTCCTAAGTAAATACCTTGATAGGTTAAAAAGAAAAAAAGTGAATGGCTCCAAAGAGAAGTGTCTCTTTAACAATGAAAACATTAAGAAGTAAAGAAATAAATGGAATAAATCATAACTGAAAAATAACTAATGTTTTAAAGAACTCATTTCATTACCTTTTTGTGTTTCCTTGACAGTCTCTGGAGGGGTGGGGAGGGAAGATTCTACTTGCTTGTTGAAGAATTAGGGCGGTCTCCTGACATTTCTGGCACACAATCATTGCTGTGGGCTTTATCTATTAATAGAGTCACTTGAGTTACTTTCATTGTATCTTCCCAAGCTTTAATTCTGCCATCAATATCGATCTACAAATGGGCTGCCTTAGGACAATGGCACCATTAATTGCTTAGCGAACTGAAAAACAATTAGAGAGCTCGAGGCTCTTGGACAAGAGGCTAGTCAGAGCTGTCAGCCCAATCAGATACGGTGGTGATGGCCTGTGGACCAGTTGGAATCCTCACAAATGTCCCTGCATCTGTCACTTTCCCATTTCTCACAATGAGCACATGTCAAGCTGTTCCAGTCCTGCTTTCCAGGAAATCTCTGTGTACAGAGGGCAGCAAGAATCATATTGATTTGACATAGTCCTTCAGAGGGAGCTCAGTTAGGAGCAAGGTTCAAAGGGGGAAAAAAAGGCAAAGAAAGATTCGGTATACATGTGACTTAAAATGAATAAAACAGTAGTAAAATTAGAAGTTACTCAAAACCCTTGTGTGAATTATACTGACAGCTGTAATTTCAGATCCAAGTCAATGGATTGTTCCTGAACACTGAAATTCTAATGTGCCCCATTAAGAATTTCAACTTTTTTCAATTATATGCCCATCTATAAATCTGACACAAATGTTATAATGACTTTTAAAATAATAACCATTATAATACTCCCCACTGTATTCTGTGATGTAGTTAAAAATATAGCAATGTAAAGAAGAAAATGATCATTCATAATTTATGTGCTATTCTGGTGTAAAAATAGTGTCTTTTTTAGAAACTTCTAGAAGTTCATTAATATGCTAATTTCGAAAAATATTAGAAAAGTATCTTTTATATTATTCTTGCATCAGCTTTGGCAGTCATTTATCTAATTAGGTAACACTTTATTTTGCAAACTAAACTATAAAAAAGAGGATTTTTTATGATCATTATTTTTATCATAACATGACATGTATGTGAGACCACAGATAAGACCCTTACACTACATAATACCCCAGCATTACTAGTAATAACCCCAAACATCTAAGTGAAAAGTTCCTAAACACCACCAGGAATGACCCCAAAATGAACATAAAATAATAATAAATTCATTCCAAGTCTAAAAATGCAGATGTTATATTTATTTAACACCCATTGTACATTCTTTTTTTTGTTTGTTTTGTTTTGTTTTTGGGCCACACCTGGCAGTGCTGAGGGGTTACTCCTGGCTGTCTACTCAGGAATAGCTCCTGGCAGGCACAGGGGACCATATGGGACACCAGGATTCGAACCAACCACCTTTGGTCCTGGATGGGCTGCTTGCAAGGCAAACGCCACTGTGCTATCTCTCTGGGCCCCATTGTACATTCTTAATATATGTGTCCTATGCTAGTCTGTAAGTGTCAGGCTGGAAAACAAAATATGGATATAGCCACAGATATGGTTGACTATATTCTCTCTTCAGCCCTTAACTCCATGTATCATGGGCTTCATGATAGAAAAATTCTTAATATAGTTATAATAACAGAATTAGCTTTTCTTCCTCTGCTCACTTTAGGCCTATTTAATTATTTTTTTAGCCATAAAAGTAACGATTTTTAGGACTGGAAGGGTTCAGCAAGCAGTTGGGAGTCCTGGATTTGATCCCCAGCACTGCATGGTCTCCCAAACATAAGAGTCAGGAGTGTCTCTGAACACACACACACACACACACACACACACACACACACACAGATTAAAAAGCCAAGACAAAACAGTGACCAAATTTATCTGATAAAATGTAAGTGAATGATAATAATTTACTATTGAAGAACATTCCTAACATCTTATGAAATGAACAGCTTGGGGGAGGTAGCAGGAGGTGTGGGGCATGTGCCAGCAAGGCTCCGGAGCTACTGATGGAGCTTAAGGATCACATGGTGCCAGGAACATGCAAATCATATCATGTTTCAAGTCCATTTTTACTTGGAATATCTCCTCTCCTCACCTCTATTACTGATATTTAAAAATCATTTTTGAGTTATAGTAGCTTATATGATGCCAGAGTTATTATTTTATGGTTATAAACAAATTCTACATCATCTTATTGAGATACTAGGTAGTGGAAATAAAAATGATTTTCTTTACTATTTTCTAGATGAAAATACCAAATTTATGACTTTGCACAATTTATAAATGCACCATTTTTATCATTCTAGAAAATAAACAAAAAAACTACAATAAATAAATGTTGCTTTTGATTTCTATTAAAAATGTAAGCCAAAATAAAAGACTCCCATTAAGTCAGAAATCATTGTTTTATAATCCACAATAATGGATTTTCTGGAAAATCTAATTGCCTTCAGTTCTGGGTGAAATGGACATTTAATTTTAGATTTTTAATTTGCATAACTGCTACTGTATTAAATTGGTTTTGCATAATATCCCCAAATAATGCAACAGATAATATTTGTATAAATAAAAAATATTCTGAATCATGTTAGATGTAATCTAGAAGAGTAAAAAAAGTTTATTTTTAAGAATAGCACTTTTCAACAAAGGGTTTTAAACACACACACACACACACACACACACACACATTTTCTAAGTACACTTTAGAATCCTAGGAAAAAGGATCCCTGGAGCCCCTGAGGAGGCCTTGATATGACACTTCTAGTTTCCATAGTTTCCACCTGGGCAGTTCCATTAACACATTTGAAACACAAGAGTCTCCTCAGAGACTCTGTCCAACGTTTTGTCTCACTGGCTTCATGCTTTGCATCTGACAGCCACCCTTTGAGATCCATGACAGACTGTGTTTGAGCTACAACCCAATATTAGTTAGATTAACTGTGATGGAAGAATGAACTTAATATAACTAGAGAAGTGTAATCAATCCAGAAAATTGAGGAAAACAATAAATAAAGGCTCAAAGCCTCATGCTTAAAATACAAACAATGTATTGCTTGTCCCTGGTAAGCAAATGTGTATAAACATGTGTGAGCTTGACAAGTAACTTAGACAGGAAAGAAATTCTCGGTTTATGAAGAAGAAGAAAATAAGAGAAAAGAAGGCTTCACCAAATTAGTCAGAGCAGTGAGAAATCTCAGGAGAATTTAGGAAAAGCAGATGGAAGCCACTGGCTTTGCAAACTCCTACTGCACTCTTCTGTCTTTTGGGTTCAGTCCAAATTGCCCAAGCACTATTACTGCAAACAATACACAGTATCTTCGGATAAAAAAGTTAAAAACCAGGAGCCTCTCAATAGAAAATAAATCTGCCTACAGTGAGAATACTATTGCTAATTTTCCAATACACTCACAACTTTTATGAATAGAGGAAAATGTTTGCAGCTTCCTAATTCTCATGCCATTTATTTTAATTAAATGATGAATTAAGTGTTCCCAGAGTTTTCATTCTGAGACCAGCAAGTAGAGAGGTGTTTATGAAACTTACCTGATGGAAACTGAAAATATGTAAGTCTTTTCTAGAAGTACAATTGTTTTGCCTTGGGCCTTGTCATGAACATAAACTTACATGATTGCAAATGAAGGATTTACTCTTACTGCTCCTGTTTTGTTTCTCCAAAGTACATATTAAAATTGATTTCACTAAAATGGAGAAAAATAGAATCAGATCTGTAACACTCATGTAGTTACAAACTTTAGACTTGCATATAATATGAATTCTTACTTTACTAATATATAATTACTTTATGAAATTTCTGTTCATCCAATACTACATCTGCCTCAAAAAATCAGTAATGTTAGGCAATTCAGTATTTTTCATTAAAGATGATGAAATAGAAAATGTATAAAACAAAATAATAATCATTTATAATAGACAGATAATTAAATTTCATGTAGAATTAAATTAATAGAAAGTATAATTAATGAGGGGGACCAAACAGCAGTATGAACATTGAGTGGAAATAAAAAATGATCAGACTTAAACACCAAATACAAAGTCATCAACAGAATCGATACCCTATCTACAACAAGCTATATGCAAAGGGGAATAGTTACAGTAGCACTCCAGGGGTCAGAGGAGATAGATATGGGACACATGCTGGGAAAAGAGGCAGAGGGAAGATAACTCTTGTGGGAATGGCCCTGATTCATTTTCACTATGAATCTTGAATATTACCGTGAAATATTTGGTCGCAATAAAATTATAAAAAGGAAAGTATAATTAACTACTATAAATTATACATTACAATACTAAACAAAGTGTTTAATTTTATAATGAATAATACATTAAGATAAGGATAAATTCTTTGCACTCTACTGTAAAAACAGTCACAAAGGCACTGTTACTTTGGATATGGAGAAAGACTAATTAAACATTTGCACTTGGTTCAAAGAAGAACAGATAGAAAAAGACAGTATTAACAAGAAGGGAAATTTAAGCTCTAAATTACCTAAATAGAAAAATATGTACTTACATTAATATAATATTGAGTTTTGCTATAACATTGATTATTAGGCCACAACAATTGGTGTTCAAAGGCTGACTTCTGTTTCTTGCTCAAGATTCACTCCAGGCAGAGCTAAGGGGACCATATTCAATGCTGGGAACTTAAAAATGGGTCAGGCACGTACAGGCAAGTGTTTTAATTCACAGATTTAGTGCTCTAATTGAAAGAAATATACAACGGGATGCATGAAATAAGTGTTAACTACTCTGAGAGGGATATTTTAAATATAAAACCAATAAACTTTAGAAGTCCTCAATAAAAATAAATATATATATATTTTAATATTGAAAACACAGTTAATGGTGGGGGTGGGTATTATCAAATAGACGTAATTGGGGAGAGGTGTACATATGTTTCACTACCAGCTGATTCACAGTTTCATCACAAGGGCCCAAACACACAATGCAGGGACTTCCCAGAACATCCCAGCTGCTGCTAAGGGACTCCAAACCACACCCAGTCATGCTTTGGGAACTATGTGGTGTCAGGAATCTAGTCAGTTAGTGCATGCTAGGCATGTTCCCTAAATGTACAATTTCCTAGGGCAGAAAAAAAAATAGCTACAATAATGGTGAATCAAACAAAACTTTACAGCAGTGTAGCTAGTTGCACTGAAAAGTTAAGAATTCTAAACTTTTATTGATCTAATGGCAACTTCAAAACATATTTTAAAATATTGATTGAAGTGAAAGGAAAAATGATTAATCCAAAACAAATCTTTTCTATAAATAGATGGAACAATTTATTAAAAATGCTCCTAAATTCAAATCCCGGTGCCCCATATGGTCCCCCGTGCCTGCCAGGAGCAATTTCTGAGCATGGAGCCAGGAGTAACCACGGAGCATTGCCGGGTGTGACCCAAAAACCACAAAAAAAAAATGCTCCTAAATTGATGTTTATAGAAATACATGCCACTAAAGGACATAAATATATAAGTATTGCTCAATACATATTATATAGAAGTATTACATATTATATTATATGTATTATATAATATATTATATATAAGTATTACTTATTATATAAGTATTATTGCTCAATAAATATTATGTTGATTTATATGTTTAAGTAAAATTTAAATATATGAAAGGAGGGAGAAATGCATTCTCAACAAGGTGTCATAGGCTTCTTCTGGGGTCCCAGGATAATTTAACAAGGCCATAGGCATAATAAATTTTAGGGTGCTAAAAGAAGGCATTGTAAATGTATTTGTTAAATATTAAGGTCAGATAAACAGTAACTGCTTTCATAGAACTGTGTGGAATGAGAAAATGTTGAGATCTTCAAAAAGAAATCTAATTTACCCCATTTTTTTAATTATTTTTTTCTTTCTCTTTTCTTCAAACAGAACCACATAACTTGAACCAGCTTGTTTCGCCCCACTAATGGAGGGGGAAATAATGGAGGGTAACAAGACCAAACATCCATATGAACAATAAGTAGAAATAAAAAAAGGATCAAACTTAAGCACCAAATCCAAAGCCAATGACAACAGAATCGACACCCAATTTACAACATATTAAACACGTAGTGGGCCACCTATACTAGCAGCCTGAGTGGTAAAAGAAGGGGATATGAGATGTATGCTGGAAACAGGCGTGAAGAGAGGACAATATTGGTGGTGGGAATGCCCCTGATTCAATATAACTATATACCTAAAACATTACTGCGAATGATTTGAAATCCACTTTGATCAAAATTTTAAAAAAATGTAAAGAAAAACAAACAAGCAAACAAAAATGTCTACCTGCCTTGGAAGCTTCATTAAACTACATGCTGAGCTGAAATGTTCAAAGGAATACAGACCCCGTGCAAAACTGAACAAAGAAATAGAAAGGATGTTAATATTTTAGAGGGATAAGGAGGATGTTGCATTGCTTGAGATTCTGTTCCAATGTCTAGCTAGGAACAAAGGGAAAGGTGATATATTTTGTGACTTAGTGACTTAAAATTCCAAGAATTGAATGATCGCAAAAGCTGTGAGTATAACTAGAGGCATGAAGTACAGCAACATCAGCACTTGGCACTTTCTGGGTTTTTTTGGGAGGAGGGAGTTATTTAGTCTACTAATCTATGTCATAGGGCTTGGTTCTGTTTTGCTTTGCAGTACAATTTGCTATTAATTAAAGAACATCTCTACCAAAGAGCTATGGGCTTTCTAGAAATAAATCAGAACTTAATAGGATCTTCATTAGTCTGAAAATATAAAGATCCAAATTGCAGTCATATCAAATTTCAAGTGTGAAATATGTGACGGCTGAGTTCACAGGCATAAACTCTCAGAGCAGCATTTTTCATCTTACTTTGTTAACAAAGGGCACAATAAGACTGCCAACTGGTAGGAAAAAATTAATCGCTGGACTTCGACTAGGGAGATAAATGCTTCTAGCAGGGACAAAATATTCATATAAAATCATTTGGCCTATATTTAATCAATGTCATTTTCCAACATAAGAAATCTTCATCTTAATATATAGCCCCTACCATGGGGAGCAGAATGGTCATGATCTGTTCATATTGTTCAAAATACTCTCTGAAAATGAGATTTTTTTTCTCCCCAGTGTATTTCTCATAATAGAGAAGTCTCCCTTCAGAATTAAGGCATCTTCTCAGTGGGCTGATTATAGTCTGACAATTCAAGTAGATTGTGAACGGACATTTCCAATAAGGAAACATCCCCAGTGGAGGGTATAAAGAAGATTCATTACCACTTTCTTCAATGCTTGTCTGTTAGTGAACCAAGCCAACATCTTTGATCAAATTAAAGTTTAAAGGTCAGGGCTTTTCAGGCAATTGGTACCACCATAGAGTAGGAATTTAAGGCTGGGAGACTGAAATACTAGACAGCAGTACTGGGTTTCAAGATTTGGGTCATTAGAAAGAGAAGGCCTTGGACAACAGACCTCTAGAAGAATTAAAAGTCTAAAAGAATTAAAAGAATTAAAATTTAAAGTCATTAAATCCCAGAATTTTTTTCTGTTTGTTTTTTTTTTAATTTTGGAAGAAAATTGTAGCTCAAAATAAAAACATCTGTTTCTGCTAACCTAAGAAAAACAATCAAGTCTGTGTTATGAACCTACAGGTAGCTTTAAGAAGGAAAGTAGTTAGAAAGGTTAACACACTTTCTTGCTAACACAAGAAACTGATACATACCATTACCAATAAGTGACCACAGAAATGAAGTTTTCTTCAGTCTGCAAAAAGTAATTCAAACCAGTAGACACTTCGGTATCAGCCATCTAAAGAACCTAGCAAATGATATAACCACTCAGTGGACTTAAATTGTGTTCCTTTATAGACTGCTATATTTGAGGACATTTATCACACATTCATAGTTGAGTATTATCTAATTAGTGAGTTTCATTATCTCTCCAAGTTATATGAATATCTAAATGCAATTATAAAATTGATATTTGAACTCTTTTACAACAAATCTTTGGTAAATAGAAAACCTAATTTTTCTTTCAAAGAAAAAAGATGGAAGTAGGAAATTATTTTAGTTAGGTTGGCTCCACTAGACACATAATATTTCCCAAACATAATAGAGTACATGTACTATCTACCATTAATTTTACCTCATACCTGTCATTACTACTTGATCAATTGACATAGAAATACATCCTTGACCACTAGATTCTTTAATTTCATTTATCTTTCACATTCATCTTTATTAGAAAAAACTATAAGTGGGGGCAGGATGGTGGCGCTAGAGGTAAGGTGCCTGCCTTGCCTGCGCTAAACTAGGACGAACCGAGGTTCGATCCCCC
>PVKC010006264.1:0-31452 GCA_004027635.1 Crocidura indochinensis | reverse complement strand
TTTTTTTTTTTTTTTTTTTAATGATCCTGGTTTTATCCCCAGTGCTAGTTGGTTGCTCAAGCACCACCAGTAGTGACCTTTGAGCACAGAGCCAGGAGAAACCTCTGAGCAAGAGGGTTACCAAGCACCCCTCCATAGTAATAATGTGGGCTGGAGATAGCACAGCAGATAGAGTACTTGTCTTGCAAACAGTCATCGGGTTCATTCCCTGGCAGCCTATATCGTATCCCCGACTCCAGCCAGATTTCTGAGCACCCTGAGCACCACTCAAACGTTTTTTGAGTGTGATTCAAAAGGAAAACAAAACACTTAGTTTTTGTTGCTTTATAAAGTGGGGTCTTGTAAATGTCAGAATAGCTCCAGAAGAGTCCTTATTCATGTTGGAAATGGTGAATATGTAAGAGTTCAAGAGAACACTTACTGAAGCATTAACGTGGGAGGGTGAAGACATGAGCACCCCACATCTATTTCACAGCGAGAGTGACAGGGAGGCAGGGCTAAAGGCAAACTAAGACCAGAGGCGAGGACACTAAATCAAATCTGTTCTGTTCTGCTTGTTCTGTTCTCTTCCACCGTTTCTCATTTTATTTGCCTTGACGTGGAGCTGTAGCTCAATGTGCTGAGCCATGCTTTGCCTGCTGGAGGTTCAGGTTTGATTCCCAGCACCATGTGCATGCCCTGAGCACAATCCCCTGACCACTGAACTGAATTATCCCTCTGCCAGGCATCCCTCCTCAAAAACTGACAAATTTAGTTTTACTTAAGCTACTGACAAATGAGTCATTTCTAAGATCCCAGATGCAGAAGGCATATAGTAACTCTAGTCTTAGACTAGTTTAGCTGCTTAAATTGGGCCAGCCTCGTGCTGGTGGCCTATGCTGCATCTTTTCTTTCTTAAAAATAATATATTTAAGTACCATGATTATAAACATGTTTGTAGTTGGGTTTCTGTCATAAAAAGAACACCCTCGCCCCTTCTATGCAGTCTATACTGCATCTTTCCTGAAATGCTCACACACTGCTGTGGCAAGGATGCAGCCTAGGAGACTGACAAGTCTTATTGGCTGTGAAACCTGGGAAAGTTCTTAGATCCTAGTATGTGCCTCATTTTTCTCATCTATTAAGTGAGAGAATGCAACAAGGTGGTATTAAGCATGTCTTCATCATGCTTCAGGACCAGAGCAATAGCAAAGTGGGTAGGGGTTCTTTCCTTGCATGTGGCTGACCCAGGTTTGATCCCCAGCACCCCATAGGGTCCCTTAAGCACAGCAGGAGCAAACTCAGAGCACTACCAGTGTGTTCCAAACCTCCCTCCCCCAGCCTCAAAAATGTGTGTCTTCATCTGGTACCAAAGAGCTAACAAAGGGGTGAATGTGCTTGCTTTGCATGCACATGACTGACTCTTTTTGGTCCTGGCTGTCACCTATGGTCCCTCAAGTACAGAGTCAGAAGTAATCCCTGAACAACTCCAGGTGTGGCCCCCAAACCGAATCAAACAAAAACAAGTATTTGTTTTGTTTGTTTGTTTGTTTTTTATGTATCCAGGACCAAAATAGGGATAAGGCACTTACCTGACATGTGGCTGATTCAGATTTGTTCCCCAGAACAACATGACCCACACAGGAGAGCTGGGTGTTAAATGATTGTTCTGTTTGCTGACATAATCTTCATCATGGTGGTTGAGAGGAAGGAGAAGGACAAGAATGAAAGTGGTCACCTCTCTATAACTGTTCTCCACTTTACAGCAGAAAACCATGACATAAAATTAGACCACCCCACAAATGAGCAGACTGTGTGCTCTCATTTCCATGGCACCCCTTAGGGTGGTGTGGATCCACAGACACACCAGACTCCATGAAGCTGACTACCCACCCTGCTTGTTCACAGTTCACCCTCATTCGTATATTGTTTTTGATCTCCACCTCCATGCGCCCTCCCATGGGTATTGTTGAGCATGAAGATGAGAGCAAGGGCAGCAATGAATGTCCATGACAGGCTGAGAGTGGAAGCGGCTTCTCCTGGGCCGCTGGAGAAGGGTCTATGGACCAGTAATATGGCCAGGCTTTGGGGGGTCCATGCCCTATGAGTCCTAAGCTTAAGTGAATTCCTTCCACTGTGTTTCACAGGCAGGTGTCATCAATAAGCAGGTGACATCTACCTAAGTAGAGTAAGCACCTGAGAAGAAGCCTGGTTCCAAAAAATGGGCTCATCTCTGGGGATCCATCCCCTCTTCTTACTGGGTGGGAAGGGATTTGGGTACAGGAGGGCTGAGGCTGTGAGGCCTCTCAACTTCCCTGCTTTGACCTCAGTGAGCTTTCCCCAAGGGCCCATTCATTCTGCCCCCACTCAGACCCCCTCTCATTTTCTTACTCAGGGTCAGTGGCCTTTCCCCCTTTATGGGTGACAACGACAATGAAACCTTAGCCAATGTGACTTCAGCCACCTGGGATTTCGATGATGAGGCGTTTGATGAAATCTCCGATGATGCCAAGGACTTCATCAGCAATTTGCTCAAGAAAGATATGAAGTAATGAATTGGAATCTCGGTCTTTTGGCATGCCAATTGCTACACTAGGGTTTGGAAGTGGCAGGAATTCAGAGGGATTTCCTTGGTCTGGCATGGTGATGGCTGGTCCCGACAAAAGCAGGGTGGGCCTTGAGAAGGGATATGGAGGAGGGTCTTGTGGGCCAGGAATATCACTCCACTTTGAAGCCCTTTGATTGTTGCTCAGCAACCCTTAACCAAGGTCCACAGGGAGGTATGCTACACAAGAATAAATAAGAGGCACCTCTTTTATTCTCTGGGTATGGCATAGCTTTCAAAGCCTCCTCAGGCCTCTTCTGGGGCTTCAGGAGAAGTGTTTTTGATCTTATCCCCAGTTTATTCTGGTTTGGTAGAATTTGGAGGCATGGGAATCATTCCCCAGTGGACCTTGGGGACAAGTTCAAGTTGTTGCAGTTTTAGGGATCCTACCTGGAAGGCATGTGTTCTACCTTCCTTAACCCTTGGTTGAGTAATTGTTCCATATCTAAATTCGGCAGTAACTGCCTGCTCACTTACTACCCAGTTTCTGCCTTCTTCCACTGAATGATGAAATTGAAATCCCCAACCTCTCCCTGCTCCATCTCTGTACTCTCACAGTGCATGCTGTTAGGGTCCCCTTCTCCAACTTCTGGGGCTTTCTGGAGCTGCCCAAATGGTCAGTGGGTGGATCTGCAGAACAGTCATGATCAGTGGGAGGCCTTTGCATGCAGGCATGTAGGAATGGTCAGTTGGATACCTGAGAGACTTGGTAAGTGTTCCAGAGAGAAGGGAGATTGGATGTAAGAGGGGATTGGCATGAAGGAGGTGAAGATGGGGGAGCCTTAGTGGGCTACATTAAGCCAGAGGAGAGGTCCATGTCTGTTTGGCTGGCTGGGGGGTGGGAGGTGGGTTTGGACTGAGAGCAGCTGGCTACCAGCCTCTTCCCCCACACTGCACATGTGAGGCCAGACAGTAGGGCCTAATCCAAGGGCCCCTTTGACCACAGTCTATGTGCCAATTCCCAGCAGTTAGAGGAACAGTTACAGACTTGTCTGAAGAAGGTGGTGTTGAAATGGTTCTGGTGCCAGATAAGGGGTAGGGGAAGGACAGACAGGCAGCTCTGCATTTCACCAACTGTCTTTGCTGCCCAGGTTCTGCCACCCACCCAGTCCCCAGAGCCCTCTGGAGACATCCTGTTCTTGGAATAGCCAAGCTGCCAAGGGAATGATAGGATTCTCTCTTAGGACTTACCCACTAGTCCTTTAAGCTTTTTCTTTTGGAGAGTTTTTGAGATGCTTGCTCAGGGACTAGTCTTAGCTCAGGAGTGGTGCAGGGAAATCCCATTAGGGAATCCTAATCCTGGTTTGGAATCGAACCAGGAATAGCAGTGAGTAAAGCAAATGCCTTAATTCCTATAGTATTTCTTCAACCCCATTTCAAGCCTTTCCCTCTGTCTTTATGGGGAGGTCTGTGTTCATTTTGCTGCCACTGGTCTTTAGATCTGAAAGGGGACAGGACCATATTGTATAGGTTTTAGATTCCCTTAGATGAAAGGAATACCCCCTGCCCTCCCAACCCCAGCCACTTGCCTCAGAGAAGCGAAATTGTCTTTCCTAAAACTTCTGGTGCAAGGATGTACTTGTCAGTTTGACTTCACTCCCTAAAAAGTTAGTAAATGAGTAATTTTATCTATATCCTTCTCATCTAACTGGAAATAAACTTGGAAATGGCATGTGTTTGGGGCCAGAGAGATAGTGCTCTTGTCTTGCACTAAACAGAGAAGCAGAGCCCAGGCTCAGTCTCCTCAAAGTGCTGCCAGGAGTAAATCTTGAGTAATAGGAATGGTCAACCCCTCAAAAAAAAAAAAAGGAAGAAAGAAAGAAAGAGAGAGAGAAGAGAGAAGGGCTCTCTTTTCTTACTCTAGATTGCCATCACTTAAGTTCAGCAACTCTCCAAACAGAAATCTCCACCTGTGTTCACATTTAAAACTCTCCTGTTAATAAATGGTAGTAAACTTGAAAACAATAAAAAAATTTTTTGAGTCCTACATATTACATTTCTCTAGAGAGCACATTTCATCTCCTTAGTTCTTGTTTACTTTCCTCATGCTTGGTTCTCAGGGCTTTGATAGCCCTGTTACAGTTAAGGTGAGAACCCCAAACCCGTTGCTTTCCAGAACTCTCAGCAAGATGAAATGAGATTTGAGTCAGTTCTCAGGTTTGTCATCCTTCACATGTGACTTGGGATAGACCTCTGAGTCATGGCAAGAACCTGGCACATACCCATAAGACTCTGGCCTTATGAGTTCCTCTTCTCTTCACCAGATGGAGATAGGATTTGATTAGGGCAGTGAAGTGACCTCCCCAGGATGTCAGCCATTTCCAGAGCTGGGTCGGCCCCCCAGCACCTAGCGACAGGCAGGTGGTGGGCATTCACTTCTTTTCAGGTCGTGACTTCTTACTGTGTTGGTCTAGTGAGTGAACAATGGCAGGTGGCTTCCTGTTTCTCCCCGACCCAGTACCCAAGTCCCACCTATTCAGAAAGCCTCTCATATGTGCCTCCACCAGAAACCGCCTAAACTGTACCCAGTGCCTTCAGCACCCGTGGCTGATGAAAGACACCAAGAACATGGAAGCCAAGAAGCTCTCCAAGGACCGTATGAAGAAGTACATGGCAAGAAGGAAATGGCAGGTAATGAGGACATCTCAGTTCCTAGGGATATGGACCCTGATATTGGTTTGCTCCAAGCCCCTTGTTCCTAACTTGCCCTGGCCTCGTGCCTGCATAATTTTCATTTGCTTCTAAAATAGTGTGGGGCCAAGCTGCCATTTAGTTTCTTTCTGGGGTTAAGCTACTGAGCAGTTCCTTTAGAATTCTGCATCAGTCTTAGAGCATGTTCTATTCTGTGTGGAAGGGGACTAGCCTCAATATTCTTGAGGGAAGAGAGAAACTTTGTTACCAACACCCCATCCCAATAGCCTGTCTGACCTTACCTCCTCTGTGTCCTGGGCCAAGTGATACCCCTTTGCTGTGAGGGAAAAGGGATAGTGGCACCAAAATCACCGCATCACAGTAAGTGTATAGTGTCCATATAGCCTTTAGCACTGTAGTGGACACAGGGTTTGTCCACCTAGCCTTTAGCACTGTGTCTGGCAGTGGAGTGTCTGTAGAGTGTCCCTGGCTGCTGCTTCTTGTAGTTGTCTGGCTGGGACCAAGATCATGTGATGCATTTTCTTGTGCATGCTCCTCTTCTTCTTCCAGGAAGCAGGTACAGTTATTATCCCCAATTTTCAGACAAACGAAGCAAGGAAAGAACTTAAAGTCACCCAGGATCACTCAGCTAGTAAATAGAAAAGCCGGGATTCCAACCAAAGTTTGACTTCAAAGTACATGAGGTTTTGTTGGTTGGTTTTTGTATTTGAGGACTGCTCCTGTTAGAGTTTAGGGTTTATTTCTGGCTCTGTGGTTAGGGATCACTCCTAATGGTGCTCAGAGGACCATCTGTGGTTCCAGAGATTGAATTGGAGTCAAGTATATGCAGTTACTTATTTGTTAGGGCAGTTATTATATATGTAATATATGTTAGTATATGCAGTTATTTATTTGTTAGGGTTAGGGCTGACCCACACATACAGTTTTAATTATTATGGAAAACTACCCCTGTTTATCAGCAGATGGGTAAAATGATTGTAACAAACCACAGCAAAATTGTCACCATCTCCTTTCTTTTACTCCCTTCATTCTGACTATTGGTATAAGAGCATTCCTGGGCTATGGAGAGTGCACGGTCTATATTTGAGGAATGTATAGTGTAATGAGGAACTGAGACAGATAGACATAAAAGGGCATAGCACAGACCACAACATAAACTCTCACTATAGCTCTCCATACCCATATATGTGAGTAGGTAGGAGAGTGGGGCCAGCAGTATTGGATGTGGTGGTGAGGAAAGCTTCTCAGGATAAAAGAGTGGCACTGGTTAGTGAACATGAGCTGAACTTTGGAGAAAGAGAAAAGAGTGCAACTGGAGAGAAGGGATGTGGGGGAGGGAAGAGTAGAAGTCAGTGAGCAGTCAGGGGACCTAGAGTGCATTTGGCCTGTAAACATGCTTATATAAAAAAAGAACAAATTCCCCCTTTTGGCATGACTGGATACATGGAAGTTGGAGCACAGGGTGCCTGTTCATGTTCCCCAGTGTCACCTAGAGGTGAAGAGAGGGAGCAATGGTGATAGCATAGCTAGTAGGGTACTTACCTTGAATTTAGCCTACCCAAGTTTGATTCTTAGCATTCCATATAATCTCTTGAGCACCACCAGGAGCAATTTCTGAGTGCAGAGCACTGCTGGGTACAGCCCAAAAACTAACAAATAAAAAATGATGAATGGGACATTTCAGGGTTAGGGGGTGGAACCAGCATCCTGGCACTGACCACCTCACTGCAAAACCTTCATGCTGGCACTGCCTGCTTCCTAGTATCCCCGTATTTGCCCCTATTTTTTTTTTTTTTTGGTTTTTGGGTCACACCCGGCAATGCTCAGGGGTTACTCCTGGCTTCGTGCTCAGAAATTGCTCCTGGCAGGCACGGGGGACCATATGGGGCACCAGGATTCGAACCGATGACCTTTTGCATGAAAGGCAAACGCCTTACCTCCATGCTATCTCCCGTACCCCGGCCCCTATTTTCTATCCAGTCTTGTTCTCAGCCTTCCACACTGCCAGTGAGTTGTTGGAATGTCTGTGCTATCGACTCTAATGCCAGGGTGCAATGTCATCAGTGTGGCAGATACTCTTTCAAAATCTCCATGAAATATCAACATTTCCAGAGTAGATGGGTGCAGATAGAGCAACTGCCTCCCTGCTTTTGCTGACATTGTGGGGTAAAGGGCAACCTGGGTGCTGGGCCACATCTGCAGCAAAGCCAGAGCCGGGGGATGGGTAGAGGAGGGAGAAGGAAATTGCAGAGGAAGGAAATGGGATTTTCCAGGTAGATGGGTTGGACAACCACAATTTGTGCTGAATTTTAATCACTTAAATATTTTTCTTGTTTACAGTGATTTTGGCCATAGGGATTTTTGGAAGTGGGATGGGGGAGGGAGGAAAGGAAAAGCAGAATTCAGAGAAGGAACTTTGTGTATTTAAATATAGGTGGAATTGGAGTGGGAAAATGGTATACCCAGCTGTGCTCAAGGCTTTGCTGCCTCTGCATTCGGGTCATTCTTGGCAGAACTCAAGGTACCAAATGCAGTGCCAGAGATTGGATCAGGGTCATGCATTTGCGAGGCAAGCACCACCCACTGTACTATTTCTCTGGGCTTGTTTGGGCTTTTCTCTGAAAAAAATTTAAAGACATGGTAGTGAGTAGTAGTGTGTAGGTGGTCTGTCGAGCTGAATAAAAGAACTGTATACAAAACTGAAAGTAAACGACCAGAAATTGGAGGTCCGTGGGCAGCCTGCTTTATTTCTAGAAAGCACCAAGACTCCAGCAATGTAGACCACATGTTAGGAGGACAGGCACATCTCAGAGAAGTTGCAGTTTTGGCCCTGTTGTCTACGTGGGGTCTTTGACACGGTTTGGCTCTAGAGTCACCAACTTGCCCTAGTTTGCCAAAGATTGTCTCAGTTTTCTGAAAGGCCCACATCCTGGGAACCCCTTGCAGTGTCTACAGATTCTCCACTGACCCCCAAGCATGCACAGGATGTCCATCTGCAGCATAGAAATCAGCTCCTACAACTTGCCTTCACATAAGATGCAGGCTGCCCCCAAACCAGATGAAACTTACGGTATTGAGATATCGCTGCCCTAATGTTCCAGACATTTATTTCCACAGCAAAGTAGCAAGACATTTTCAACTCAAAGACATGGAACCTGGAGAACATACAGGTTTATTTCTCTTTTTGCTTTTAACAAATTACTTTTCTCTCATTAAATGAAAAAACTTTGGAGTAATACTCCTTGCCTGTCCCCAGGGACCACTCCTCAAAGGTTCTCAGGCACTGTAAAGTGCCCAATATTGAATTCTAGGGGATCACACATGCAAAATATCTGCTCCAACTCTCTGAGCCAGCATCCCATCTTTCGTGTCTAGGTTTTTGAGAATTCAGTTTACAAAAAAAGGAGTTCTGACGTAAGTTGTCTTTTTTTGCTGTTTGTTGTTTATTTATTTTTGTTTTTTGTTTTGTTTTTGGGTCACACCCTGTGGCGCTAGAGTTACTCCTGGCTCTGTGCTCAGAAATAATTCTGGCAGGGTTGGGGGACCATATGGGATGTAGGGTATTGAACCCTGATTCGTCCCAAGTCATCCGCATATAAGGCAAATGCCCTACCACTGTGCTATCACTCCACCCCTGTTTTCTGTTTATTTTATTTATTTTATATATATATATATATATATATATATATATATATATATATATATATATATATATTGGTTTTTGGGTCACACCCGGCAGTGCTCAAGGGTTACTCCTGGCTCCATGCTCAGAAATTGCTCCTGGCAGGCATGGGGGACCATATGGGTCACCGGGATTCGAACCGATGACCTTTTGCATGAAAGGCAAACGCCTTACCTCCATGCTATTTCCTAGGCCCCTTCTGTTTATTTTGGAGGCATACCCAGTGATGCTCAGAGGCTCTGTGCTTTGGGAGTGTTCCTAGCCATGCTTAGGGGCCATGCAGTGAGTATCAGGGATTATGCTGGGGCCTCGTTTATGCACCAAATGCCCTGAACCCATTCAACTCCCAACCAGGTTCTATTTTTAAGATTTTACTTATGGAGCACTTCTTGCACTTCTTGTTTAGAACTTATATGCTATTTTGCTCCATCTGAAGTAATCTGCCTGCATGGAGATTTTCCAAATATTTCTGAATGTGCTACCTTAACTTATCTCATTCCTTGCTCATTTTGTTGCTTAGAAGAGGTCATTTATCACACCACACAAGTGAGAACAGGCCTGCTCTGCCATCACCCAGGTACCTAGAATCAGGATGCCCACGTGCTCCAGGATAGTTTCTGCTGCACACATACACACATATCAAGCTTATGTAGATTTGGTAACAGTCTACACTCTCCAGGCAGGGCCAGATCTTCTGTCCAAGGACATGAGACCTCAGAAAAGGAAGCATATGCACAAAACTGCTAAAAGCCAAACTTAGAGAACTAGCCTGGAGCTGGCTGTGGATAGACCAGTTTGGAGAGTCCTGGCCTAGGGCACGGCTATACAAGGAATGGGGCAAGGAAAAAGCAGCAGCCCAGGGTTGGGCTGATGAGGGAGCAGTAAGCTCTGAGTGCTGCATGACTGGTACCACGTAGACGAGACCCTGAGGTCAGGACCTGCTCCCAAGGGAAGAGCTGGGTCTCTCCACACTCCAGCAAATACAACAAACAGATCTCCAATGTCACTAGTGACTGCCTCTCCTGGGAGAGCTGGTGACAGTGCCAGTCTCAGCCCACATGCGCCTTCTCTCAGCACACAGCCAGCCTCTCTCACCCCCTGACACCCCATGGCTGTGCTCACAGTGGCCCAGCATACCCACAGGCACTATGAAATGTACCACATGGGAATATATTCATATGAGAACCAGAGGCAGAATTGCACATCTGTCCAGAGTTCAGGGAGAATCAGGCATTGCAGCAGCAGTGACTCTGTTAGATATCTCTCTTTTCTCCTCTCTCTCTCACACACACACACACACACCAGTATACCATATATGTCATATCATGCATCCACACTATACTTCATCTACTCCTACATACCATATACACCCACTATATACATGCCATGCATAAACCTATAAATGCCCACTATAAACAACCACTATATCATGTACCACACTACACATTCACCACACATACTTCAACTCTAGCACACATGAACTATACTATTCACACAGTACACATGCCATATGCATACTATCATATGCATCACACACGCATGGACTGTATCACAGACCATCCTAATACACATGCTAGACACACAATCAATATAAATACTTTACATATTAGACATGCACCACACCACAGAAATCACACATCCTATACCACACACCACATACTTTTCTGTATGATTTTTTTTTTTTGGTTTTTGGGCCACACCCGGTGACGCTCAGGGGTTACTCCTGGCTATTCGCTCAGAAGTCGCTCCTGGCAGGCACGGGGGACCATATGGGGAACCGGGGGATCGAACCGCGGTCCGTCCTAGGTTAGCGCAGGCACCTTATCTCCAGTGCCACCGCCCGGTCCCCTCTGTATGATTTTTAATATCCTGAAATTCTTTGGAGGGGTGAACTGGATTGAGGAGAAGCGACATCACTCTGAGCAATATTCTAGGGACCACACAATACTGGGAATCAAACCAGGGTCTGCCACATAAGAGGCAAGATTTTAACCTCTATATTATCTCTCCAGCCTAACACCCTGAGATTCTTTAACAATAAGCTTTCTTTTGTTTGTTTGTTTTTGGGCCATACCCAGTGATGCTCAGGGTCCTGTCTAGGTGCTCAGAAATCTGTCCTGGTGAGGGGGACCATATGGGATGCGGGAATTGAACTTAGGTCCATCCTGGGTCAGCTGTGTGCAAGGCAAACACCCTACCATTGTGCTATCACTTCAGCCCCTAACAATAAGCTTTATTTTGGAATAGAGCTATCATACAATTAGTAGGATGCTTGCCTTGGATGCAGTTGATATGGGTTTGATTCCTGATACTCTATATAGTCCCATGACCCCCACCAGTAATAATCCTTGAGTGCCGAACCACAAGTAAGCCCTGAGCACTGTTTGGTGTGGCCCTTCCACCAACAAAAACAAAAACTAACAAATGAAAACAAGAAAAAAAATGGGACATGAAAGATAGTAAAAAAGAAAAGATAGGAAATAGGGATAAGAAAGATAGAAAGGCAAAGCACTTCCCTTTCATGAAAAGGACCTGATTTTAATTTCAAGCACCACATATAATTCCTGAGCAAAGAGCCAGGAGTAAGCCCTGAGTATAGCCAGGTGTGATCCCCAAACAAATAATATCATAATAACAATCCTTCTTTTTACTGAAGCATTTTAGTGACTAGCCACAGAATCCAAATATGTGAGGTTTTACTAAATGCTACTTCAGGAGAAAGAGGCCTTGCCGGCATTGTGTGGCTCTCAGTGGGTAGAAGCTAGCTATCTGCTTGCTTGTGACTGATTCTGCACTTTCCTATATGCATAGCATCTGGAGATCTGAAAATATGCTTTGGATGTGCAGGTAGAGTCATCCCAATGACATTAGCAGTAAGGGTAATAAACTCATTTAAAAGTGAGAAGCAGGGCCGGAGCAATAGCACAGTGGTAGGGAGTTTGTCTTGCATGCAGCCGATCCAGGTAGGACGGTGGTTTAATCCAGGCATCCCATATGTTTCCCCGTGCCTGCCAGGAACGATTTCTGAGTGCAGAGCCAGGAGTAAACCCTGATTGCCACCGGGTGTGACCCAAAAACCAAAAAAAAAAAAAAAGTGAGAAGCATAGATACACTAAAACTTTCTTGGGAATGTCTTGGCCTAAATTCTATACTTGATCTGCTTTTAATAATGCAAAGAAAATTTTCCATCACCGTCACAAATTCTGATGCGTCAAGTTTGAAAGGTGGATGTCTCTGCCTTAACCTTTTAGGGGGGAGATAGGAAGATGGAGAAGGAGATCTGAAAACGCCTGGCTATCCTCAGGCCTACCCCAAGCAGTGTCTGTGGGACCGTTCATTGCCAGAGATCGAACCCTTCCTGATAAGAGCTCAGTGCATTGAACTCTCACCCTGGGCCAGAGCTGGTTTTCCCCTTACCGGTGTACAGCATGGGAGAATAGCTCACTGTAACTTCTCTGTGCACTCACAGACTTGTTCTGAAGCCAGCATGTTGCTGGAAATCTCTAAGTATCTGAATCATTTACAGAGTTAAATGAATTATCCTGTCCAATCCCTTCCTTATACAGAGAGCTGAAGTAGGCCAGGGGTTAAATGGCTTGCCCTAGGTCAAAGAATCCTCCCTCCACCCACCCACAAGGCCTGTGGGAGCTGTAGTAACTGTCCTCTCAACCAATTAAAATCCTATCACTGGTATTGTTTTATGAGAACCAGCCCTGTTCAGCCCTCAGCAATAAGTCTTTGGAGCTGTCTCAGCCTGCGTTGCTTTATATAAACTATCCCTTTTATGGATGTTGAAGCACAGTATGAAAAGGGTTTTTGTCTCATGTTGACCTTGTTTAGTCACATTAATGCACACATTGGTTCCAGAGCCCCATTCCATTCTCTGAACATCCTCTGACCCGCTGATAGTGTGAGCAGAGCAAGGTTGGGCTCACTTCTCTGGCAGACAGACCCTGGACACTTGGGAGTTCTTTCTCTAGGGGACAACTCTCTTGTTGGCTTCCTGCACCTTCTTCCCAGCACTTCTGTCAGCCCAGCTCAGGGTCGCTGCCTGAGTCCCCACCCGGTATCTTTTCCAGAAAACAGGCAATGCTGTGAGAGCCATCGGAAGACTGTCCTCTATGGCAATGATCTCAGGGCTCAGTGGCAGGAAATCCTCAACAGGGTCATCACCGACCAGCCCACTCAACGCAGAAAAGCTAGAATCAGAAGGTAATGGTACTCGGGGAAGAAAGAATGGGTTGGACTGGGGAGAAAGACCTTTTTGAGTTCTGGGAGTTTTTTTTTTTATTGCATTTTGATAATACAGCATCTGGTAATAAAATTCAGATTGGTTTTTGGGGGGTCTGTCTGGACCTTATATAATTCTTAAGTCTGGGTGATTCTTTTTTGATTTTTTTTTCTTTTTTGGTGGGGGACCATGTCCAGCAATGTTGCATTTAGGAATTGTTCCTAGTGGTGTTCTGGGGACCATATGGGATGCCGATATTGGAGCCAGACCGGCCACGTGCAAGGCAAATGCCCTACTGCAATAGTATCTCTCTGGCCCTGAGTCAATTATTATTGAATCACTTAACCTGATGGTTTCACAGAAAATGTTATTATTTGTCTAATGCATGTCATGATTTCTGCTCTGCTCTTACCTGCATTTTACATGAGAATTAGCAAAACCTTAGGTAAGGATTTCTTATAAAATTGATAACTTGGATGGTAGGAGACAAATTTAAAAAAAAATAGGTACAGAAGAGTCCTTTTAAAAATATCCTTCTGTTTCTTTTCTTTTTTTTTAATCCTTCTGTTTCTTAACTAGGGTTTATGGAAACTTTTTCCCTAGACAAACATGAATTCATCAAGTCCAATTCTGTCAACATTTATCAGGATCTGGAACAAGGCTGCTTGCATGTGCTTTAGTCTGAAATAGATGCAGGCCTCCCTAAAGACCAGTTCACCGAGTTATTCCCCCTCCCACCCCACACCCTCACCACATCCTTCTTGGAGGTGTGGATCCTGCCCTAGTCTCAGTGAGGCCTCAGCCTTTCCCAGCTTTAGATCAATGCCAAGTTTGGAATTCCTCTTCATTTTTTATTATTATTATAATATTTTTTTATTTTGACCAAAGTGGATTACAAATCTTTTACAGTAATATTTTAGGTACTCCTCTTTTAAGGAGCCACCTATAGCCAAAATCACTTTTCCCCTTCCTCTATCTGTGCTTGTGATCATGAAAGCTAAGTCTAAATCCCTAGATCCCAAAGGCAGTGAACTTGGTGAGGTCACTAGCTGGGCTGCTCTGCACATGGGCCTTGTCTCCAGAACCCCTAGAAAGAGCCAAGGGGTTACTAAAGAAACTACAGGAATCCCTGCAAGTTAGATACCAAATACTGGTTTGCTGAGAAAGGATGCACAAAAAACAGGAGGTATGAGAGGCCTCCTGGAGGCAGTTCTTTGCTTCTGAGCTGTAAGTGAAGGTGTCCTGTGGGAGGAGAGTCTGGGGAGCACAAAAAGCAGTTCTGCGGTGCCATCCTTGTAAGGGACTCAATGGAATCCTGAAACAGCATGAAATGCAGCCAAAAATGCTTTTAGAAAATTATTTCCTTTTGCAACGAGTCAGCATAAGGGAAGGGGGGAATATCCAAACCTTTCCTCAGTTTGGGCACAGTTCACACTTCTGCCCAGGCTGGTTGGCAGCAGGCCTGCCTGTCCCGAGGAGAAAGATGTGCATACAGTCCCATCCTCAAAGTTGCATGATTTGTTCACTGCTAGCAACATTATAGTTACCAAACCAGCTTTTTTGTTGGACTTGTTCCTCAAATGAGGGGCAGAGGAAAAATCAGGAATTAAATATGAACCACAGACTTTTTCCTGTCTTCTAGAAGATGTCTCCCAAGCTTTCCTGGAGGCTGTCGCCGAGGAAAAGCCCCATACAAAACCCTTCTTCTCCAAGACCATTCGTGATTTAGAGGTGGTGGAGGGAAGTGCTGCTAGATTCGACTGCAAGATTGAAGGTCAGTTGAAGCTCTTTTCCATAGACTCCAAAAGGATTGCACTAGTCTGGGCCCATGGCAGGTGAGGTATCCCTGCTGTGTTTCCTAGGCATGGTATTCCTTCTGAGAAACCTAGAAGCATTCTTGCTGCCTGATAGTGTGGGAAGCTACATTTACAGAAAGAGGGAAAGGTAATTCTTAACACCAAGTGTACCCACTCCAGCTTTTGAAGATGGTGCCCTTCAGGAATTCTCCTGGCTACCAGAGGGGGCACCTACTTGCCCACACCCACACCTACATTCACACTGACCACTGTGAAGCTACTTGATTTGAGAACTTGGTTCATCGATTGTTGCAGGCACTGAGGAAGCAGGTGAATAGCCCCCTAGAAGCTGGCAGAGGAGAAATGCCCTCAGCTGTCAGCTCCTCTGAGCCTCTGGGTGGAAGATGATGCCTTAGCCCTAACTTGGCAGCATCCCCACAGTGAGAAGGGAAAAACTGTCCTGGCACAAGAAAGAGTGTGGGAGTAGTAAGTGTAGGAAGAGGCTCTGTCGGTTTGACTTCCCTCAAAGGGAAGCTGGGATCAGGGGCCAAAGACAGAGCACTGACCTTTGAGGAGGAATGTGGTTGTGGCCTGACCAAAGAAATGAGACCATTGTGAGCTCAGGGGGATTGGGGACCTTAGCCCGTTCCTGAGAAAAAGCCACAAGCTGTGTTCATTTCGCCACAAGAACATGTCCACAAATAGTGCTGTTCTAGGAAGAAAAGAGGCATCAGGCCTCAGTCATGATTGTCTCTTGCGAGTGTTCAGGCTGTAGAACAGAGGCTGAATTCTTGTTGCCTGTGGAAAGAGCTTCCCACGGTCTGCCACAGTTCAGCCCCACCTCCTCAGCAGCCTGGGGATATGTGACTAGAATAGTGCCTTGGATTTAAGTGGCCCAGAGTTCACAAGTCTCCTGAATTATGATTATTACCAGAAAGTCAGTGAGCAGCTCCCTTCGCATAGACTTTCACTGCTTTCATTTCAAGTTTTTAAGAGTGGATGTGCTGCCCTGACCAGTGTGGGAATGTAAGTTCCGGAGTCACATCACTGCCCTAGCAACTCTAACCATCGCATGTATCTCGTATTTTTCTAAAGTTTTTTTTCTTCTTGTTGTCATAATTTTATGGGTATTTCAGGAAGCTGTCAGGGGCTACTCCTGGCTCAGTAAGTTTTTGGGGGTCGCTAGTGGCGGTGTTCAGGGAATAGTGCAAAACCAGGGTTCAAGCTTGGGCCTTCTGCACACAGAGCTTAGTTCAACTCATTGAGCTATCACCCTATCCTATTCCTGTTATAATTTTTTAAATTACTATAATGGACCAGACATAATACAGTGGGTAAGGTGCTTCTTCGCATTCAACTGACCAGGTTTTAATCACTGGCAGCTCATATAGTCCCCTGAGCACCACCAGGAGTGACCTTAGAGTGCAGAGAAAGAGAAACAACAAACTTAGAGTGCAGAGACAACAAAGTGCAAACTTTAAGTGAAAACTTAGAGACAAAGGCCTCTATCTACCTAACATTATGGGATCATCACTACAGTTTCAGAACATGTTCAATTCCAGAAAATCTTTGTCCATCAGTTCATTTTTGGGAGGAAGTGGAGGATGGGAAGGAGGTGGTTTTGAGCCACTTTTAGTGCTACTCAGGTATATAACCCTGACTCAGTGCTCAGGAGTCCACTCTGGTTGTGTTTATCTCTCTTCAATCCTATGGGTTTATTTTTTACCTCAATTTTATTACTATATTAAACACCCTGGTTTACACAGTTTCATAAAAACAATTTTCTGTCATTGTGTTCCAGCATCATTTCCACCACCAGTGTAACACTCCTCCACCATTGTTTCCAGTTTCCCACTTACCCCTAAGCCTGCCTCTGTGGCAGGCACAAAATAATTTTTTTTTTTGGGACCACACCCAGTGACGCTCAGGGGTTATTCCTGGCTATTCACTCAGAAGTCGCTCCTGGCAGGCACGGGGGACCATATGGGGAACTGGGGGATCGAACCACGGTCCATCCTAGGTTAGTGCAGGCAAGGCAGGCACCTTACCTCCAGCGCCACCACCCGGCCCCCCACAAAATAATCATATTGCTTGTTGCAGCCAAATGGAATTATTGAAAAATACTTTGTAAAAGAAAATTGTAAAATTTGTTATATCCCACAATGGGTTCATTAAGTCATTGTCTGGTCTAAGCTGTTTACTGCTTGTTGAGCATTCTGCATTATTGTTTTGTTTACTGAGCTTAGGTGGTGTCTATGCTATATTCTCATCTAATTTGGTGTATTCCTACTGGGGTGTCAGTACTGAGCAATTTAGAGGTGTCTAGGAATTCTAGGATCTGTGGATCTCGGCCGGTGAGCTTCCTTGGCAGCAGCTGTGAGATATGGTTGTGGCTGGCTGGGCTTCGGGAAGTACAGGATGGTGGAGGAGGCTGATCACGTTCTGAGAAGATCCCAAAGTTTTCAGTCCAAATATCAGTGTTGCTCGAATTTTTGTTGTTTTCGTGTCTCTACAGAGCTGTGGTTGTGGATATGACAGCCAAGGCATCAGCAGGGTCTATTTTTGTTTTGTTCTGTTTTTTTGTTTTGGGGTTACGCCCGGCAGCACTCAGGGGTTACTCTTGGCTCTGCACTCAGATATCACTCCTGGCAGTCTTAGGGACCATTTGGGATGCCAGGATTTGAACGAAAGCCCTTCCTGGGTCAGCCACTTGCAAGGCAAATGCCCTACCACTATGCTATCTCTCTGACCCTGGCAGGATCTATTTTTAATCAAGAAAACATTATTTGAAAATAATATTTACTTTTATGAAAATTATTAAAAGTAATTATTTTTTAAATGTGATTCTGTTCTGGGCATACAGGAGGAATGGACAGGCATTTCCTCAGTAATATTTGTATGTTTTAGAAGATACCAGTGGTACAAGTCCTACCTGGATGTGGGTGTGGAGTGAAATGTAAAATATCTTATTTGAAGTTATACTTATTAGTATCTAAATTACTTGGTATCAAATATCAAAAAGAGCAAACACATTTGTCTTTCATTCCTTCCTTTCAAAAATATGGGCAGCCGGGGCCCGGGAGATAGCATGGAGGTAAGGCGTTTGCCTTTCATGCAAAAGGTCATCGGTTCGAATCCCGGTGCCCCATATGGTCCCCCGTGCCTGCCAGGAGCAATTTCTGAGCATGGAGCCAGGAGTAACCCCTGAGCACTGCCGGGTGAGACCGAAAAACGAAACAAACAAACAAAAAAATATGGGCAGCCTATACAGGTTAGAAATTTGGAGTCACAGTTTCTGCCCCTCATGTTCTCTCCTGTGCTGCAGGTTACCCAGACCCTGAGGTCGTCTGGTTCAAGGACGAGCAGTCTATTCGGGAGTCCCGCCACTTCCAAATTGACTACGATGAAGAGGGGAATTGCTCCCTAACTATCAGTGAGGTCTGCGGAGACGATGATGCCAAGTATACCTGCAAAGCTGTCAACAGCCTGGGAGAGGCCACCTGCACAGCAGAGCTCATTGTGGAAACCATGGAGGAAGGAGAAGGGGAAGGGGAAGAGGAAGAAGAGGAAGAGTGAAGCCAAGCCAGGAAAAGGAGTTTCTAAGTCAGATGACAAGGACTATTTCTGTAAAGTTCCAGATAGTGAAGCACCTAGTGTGACAAATAATATAGGCCATTTGGAGGGTGAGGAATGGGTGTTTATTCTTCAGCAAGGGCAGTTGATTACCTGGCAGCATGCTTGATGGGCATTAATTCGAATTTGTTGACACCGTAGTATATGGTCTGCGCTCCTTTCATGATATTTCACTTCCAGAGATTGCCAGTAGCCTACCTGATAATTTCAGAGTTGCTTTTAGAGAGAAAGTAACCAAAAGGGCTATTTTCTGGGCAAAGTCATAAATCCCTGAAAGCATTCATGAATAAATGGCCCTTTTGGCACAGCTCAGCCCTGGGGTTCAGTGAAGCCCCTCGCAGTTCCCCTCAAGCCCCACTCTGAGAGAAGGATCTTCTCTAGTGCTACAGCTTTTCAGACATTTTATTCTGCAAACAGACAAGCCACTTCAATTGACAAGGCCTGTTTGGTTTGTTTTGTTTTTAATCCAAACTCTGCAGTAGACAGTCAGACTTTTCATTTCCCTCTCCCATCCTCCTGGCCCATATTTCTGGATCTAAACTTGCCATGAGTTTCGGTTTGCCATGCTTAGATTCTGAGCTCAGATCCCCTGCTCAAGGATGACTCTGCTTCCTTAAGAAAAGTAGAATCTCCTTTCTTCTAAAAGAAGTGGGAAATCTAAACGTATCTCCCTCTTTACAGATATTGAGCAGCTTCAGATATTTTTCTGGGCAGGCAGGAGAAGATCAAAATATCCTTGCTAATGTGCTTTATTCTGAGTCTGGGGTTTTTATTCATGCTATTGCAGGCTAGCAGCTCTGCATATGTGGTACAGATTTCTCTGTTTGAATGAATGAAAAAAACAGTTTGCCAAGAAGTGAGTCCTAATTATTTATTGGCCACTCGGAAACAAATTTCAACTGATGCAGACAGAGCTCTAGAAGTCCACATTGTTTGGTGTTTCCTTCAGGAGAACCTGGGTTGAATACACCTTCCTTCTACATACTCTCCAAAGTACACTTTTGGGGTTCCACGATGTTTTTCTTCTAGAATGTGCATTAATCATGCCTTGCCCCCAACTTGAAGTAGATCCTTAGGCCTGATAAATGCACTCAGACTTGCATCGTTAGGGATTTTTTTTAATTTTCTTTCACTATTTTGGCACTTAAATTTTTCTTTATAAAACTTTTTGAAGGTCATAAATAATGACCTTAAGTGGATATGCCTAATACTTTTCCTTTATGTGCGTGTGTGTAGCTTTCCAAATATTTTTTTTTCTTTTCCACTGTTTGTAAAGTGCAACAATTTAATATCTCAAGGGACTTTTAAACAGTTCCTTAAGAACCAATTTTAAATGACTTCAGTGCAATCCTACACAGTATCAACATTAGAAACTGGGTGGTACTTATTCTCGAGTTATCTTGCATTCTATTTTTATTGGCTTTTTGCTGCTAGTTGCCAGTTGCCAGTATTTTTCCCTTTTTGCTTTTTAAACAGTTATACTACATTTCATAATAGCCACAGTATTGCCACAATTTATTCTAATAAAGTGTTTTTAATTTGATTTAGAGCAACCCTAGCTTTCCTTCATCACTTTGCATTGTGTTCAGACTATAATCCTCCATGTGTGTATGTTGTGTGTATGCGTGCATGTGTGGTGTGTGTTTGTTTACAGGTTTTCGATGCCTTTCTGAAATAGTGTTCATGTTCTCCAGTTTATTAAGCCATCCAAGTGGTAAATGAGAACAATACAGTTAACTGTAGTTAGCTCACAGTTTTTAAATAAAGGATACCACAGTGCACACTGTTTGTTCAGTCTTTGTAGCTTTCTCTTTCTTTCCATGCAAGAGGACTCATCTATATCTTGGACACTGAAAAACAATTGCTTCAAAAAAACAAAAAAAAAAAGAAGAAAAGAAAGAAAAACAATTGCTTTGGATCAGAGAAATGACTCAAAGGGATGAATGCATTCTTGTATGCAGGAGACTGGGGACCATCCCTGGCACTACAATCTCTAAGCAAAGAACTTAGAATAGTTTCCAAAACCAAACCCCCTAACAAAAAGTAGGGTTGAGGGGTATCCTAGTTGGAATTGGAGAGACATTACAGACGCTTATCTGGCATGCAGCCAACTTAGTTTTATCCTCAACACCACATATAATTCCCTCAAGTACTACCAGGGTTCATTCCTGAGCACAGAGCCAGGAGTAAGCCCTGAGCACTGCAGGATATGTATGGCCCAATCTTCTCACCGCCCCCCACCCCACCCCACCCCCGCCAAATAAAACAATTGCTGTACTCTGTTATGACTAACATGATTGGATTTTACTAAGAAACAGTAAGGCTTATTTACCCTAATTGAAACATTCAGTTCAAAGTTTCTCTCAAACATGACTTGATTTTATTACATCTTAGATATTTCAGTATTTCTTAATGCTAAATTTCTTTTGTTTTTGGGCCACACCCGGTGACGCTCAGAGGTTATTCCTGGCTGTGCACTCAGAAATATTTCCTGGTTTGGGGGACCATATGGGACACCGGGGGATCGAACTGCAGTCTGTCCTGGGTCAGCCGCATGCAAGGCAAATCCCCTACCTCTGTGCTATTGCTCTGGCCCCACATAAAGCTAAATTTCTGATCATTTTTGTTTCTTTTTCTTTTTTTCGGACCACACCCGTTGATGCTCAGGGATTACTCCTGGCTAAGCCCTCAGAAATTGCCCCTGGCTTGGGGGGGACCATATGGGACGCCAGGGGAACGAACTGCGGTCTTTCCTTGGCTAGCGCTTGCAAGGCAGACACCTTACCTCTAGCGCCACCTTGCCGGTCCCATTTCTGATCATTTTAGAGTGGAAACAATATTGTCTTCATTGATTTTGGGGAGGTCACACCCAGCTGTGCTCAGGGCTTACCCCTGACTTTGCACTTAGAGATCACTCCTGGCAGGAATTAGGGGTGGGGGGCATACATAGAGCTGAGAATTAAACCCAGATTGACCATTTGTAGCACAAATGCTTGTACTATCTCTCCAGTCACTAAAGTATATTTTTTTATGAAACTAGAAAGATATGCCAACTGTTGTCAGTTCCAACTTTTTATATAAATATCTTTCTTTCATTGTATCAACATGTCTGAGTTTTACTTTACCTCTCACCAAGTTTTTAGAAGTTGTTGTGAACAAGAATCAGGGGGACAATGATACTTGAATTCTAAAGAAACTCAATTCTCAACTTAAAACACACACATACACCAGTGCTATATTTTTTTGCACTTGCATTTTAAGCGGAAGACTAATGTCTGTGGCCGTGATGACAGGGTTACAAGTGAGGGCTCCCACCCTTGGTGCCAGATTAGGTGGGATTTCTGATTGGTGCTAACCTGGGTTGTGAGCTGAAATGTGATGTCCTCTGCACCAGAACATATTAGTCAATGCTCAGTTCTCCCTAGTCACTCACAGTATGTGGGATGGCCCCTATCCCACCCAGAATGGAGACATTGCTCAGCAAGAACTGAACCTGTTCCTATCAATGACCAGTATTTTAGGGTTCTCTGTGATGACAATCTAACCTAGACTTTCCTGTTTAAGTTTATCATTACCTCCTAGATCTGTTTGACTAATAAGGTAGCTCTCATCTTGTGTTATTTAAATCAAATAAAAAGTCAGAGAGATAAAGATCTTGCTTTGCAAGAAATGCAAGTACAAAGACAAGACTTACTTTGCATGCACCCAACCTATTTTGATACCTGACATCACATATAGTTTCCTGACCCTGCCAGAAGTGACCCCTAAACACAGAGTCTGGAGTAAGCCATGAGCACACCCAAATATGCCCCCTCCCCCAAAAAGAATACATTCAGGCTTCGTATATACAGTGTTCCAACCTCCCTAACCACACAAACATACACATAAATACTTTATCATTTCCCTACCATGTAAGCTCCAGTTTTTTTAAATTCTGTTGCCTTTGACTACGTGTAATTCCCTTTCTCAACATCTTTATATCCCATATATGAGAAAGATCATCTAGTGAAGAGTGTAGGGGTTTCAAGATTGCATGCATGAAAGCCTTATAGTAACAGTATTGTAAATCACAGTTACTAAAAATAAATTTTTTTAAATTACTTCATTCCAAGAGCCAAATAGATAGTACAACAAGTAGGATGCTTGCTTTGCAGGTAGCTGACCTGGATTCAATCCCTGGTATTACATATGGTTTCCCTAGCCTACTAGGAGTGATCTCTAAGTACTGCCAGGTGAGTGCCCCCCAAATCAAAATTCTAGACTAAGAAATAGTACAGGGAGTTAGGGGATCTTATATACTTATGGTCAATAGCTATATCATTCTAACACTGCATATGGTCCTGCTCATCTTTAGATGTGGCCCAAACCAGACCAAAATATTTATGTAAAATGAGCATGGGGAGTATGACTACAGTTTCCTCAACCATGCAATATAGACCCATACAGGACTCTTTATTCTTGATTCATTATTTTTGTATTTTTTCACTTTTTAAAGACATTTAAAAAGTACCAGGTCTATGTTCCTTATTATAAAACCTAAGTAGGGGAGCCAGGAGGTGGCGCAGAAGGTAAGGTGCCTGCTGCCTTGCCTGCGCTAGCCTAGGATGGACCACGGTTCGATCTCCTGGTTCCCATATGGTCCCCTGTACCTGCCAGGAGCGACTTCTAAGTGCATAGCCAGGAGTAACCCCTGAGCGTCACTGGGTGTGGCCCAAAAACCAAAAAACAAAAAAAACAAAAACAAAAAAAAAAAACCTAAGTAGGCCATAGCTCACAAGCAATTACCAGATAACTTGAAGCAACCTGATAAGTAGAAACACCTGTGTTCTTAGACCTTGGAGCTGCTTCAGCTAGAAACAGAGGAGTCAGGGGTTGGGGTGAACAGGAGGAAGTGGTTGGCTGATTAACAGCTGCAATGGGTTAATCTCAGGGCATTTATCCCAATTCCCTCCTCCCTAGGATTGGGTATTTTTAGCCCAGAGAGCAACAACACAACACACAGATTCTTAATTTCCATTTTTCTTTTGGTGGGGGGGGGGTCACTGAGACTCCAGTGCAGATCTCATATACTCATGTATAATTCTTTACCACTGAACCATATCCCTGGTTGAAGGCATGATATTTATGAGCATTAGTGTTTTTGAAACATTACCATGCTCTTGTTTTTGCTTTTATTTACTTTTCTAATTTTAGTTTTATGTTCTTTACCATCACTATTAATACAGGCAGAAGTTTTCCCACTTCTGAGCCCTACTTTGGAAATAGCCCTTACTTTTCCAAAAATTCCATCAGCAATAATTTTAAAGGAAAGTTATTTTTCACATGTTCTTGTTCTGGAACTAGGTTTCTTTTTTTTTTGGTTTTTGGGTCACACCCGGCAGTGCTCAGGGGTTATTCCTGGCTCCATGCTCAGAAATTGCTCCTGGCAGGCACGGGGGACCATTTGGGGCACCGGGATTCGAACCGATGACCTTTTGCATGAAAGGCAAACACCTTACCTCCATGCTATCTCCCGGGCCCCGGAACTAGATTTCTTTCAGGTGGAAATAACCTGTCCATTTGTTCCTTTCATTTGGAGTGTAGGGTTAGGGGGCCATTTGAGGGCCATACCCAACAGTGCTCAGAGCAATCCTGGCTCTCACCTCAGGAATCATTCCCAGTGGCGCTAGAAGGACCTTATGGGGGTCAACTTGTGCAAGGCAAGTACTTTAACCCAATACTATCTCTCCACACACCCCTTTTATTTTTAATTTTGGTGATGATCAAGCCTCAGAGATACAAGATGATCCAAATCCCATTGACATTATTAATCTCTTTCGACAGATATGAGCAGTCTCTGGTGGTTAAAAACTAAGATGTACTGTAGGGTTTCTCCACAACTTTGATGCAGAAGGATAGGTGTCAACAGAAGAGAATCCGAGGCTGAATCTATCGAACAAGTCTTTGCAAGCGGTCATACAACCTGTTCCGTCAGATCCAGGAAGCCTTCCATCTGCCTCTCCAAAATGTGCCATACCTGATCATGAAAGTGGTGCAGCAGGAAACAAAGGAGAGTCTAGCTAATTAGGTTGGCAGTTAGTCAGCAGAGGCCCAGCTCTGACTCTACTACCTCTTACTGGAGCCTTTTAATTCATGCCTCAGGTTCCTCATCTATGAACTCAGAGAATAGTTCTTCCTTCACAGGTGTTACAGACCTTAAGTAAGCTGGTGCAGTTAACTCCCTCTGAAAACCCATATTTTTTTTAATCTTTTGAGATTGGGCATGTGGTACACCATCATATGGGCTCACTCCCAGTGTGGCTTGGGAAGTCATGTAATGCTGGGGATCAAATTCAAGGCTACTGTGGGGAAAATGTGCTCCATCTTTTGAGCTGTTTTTCTGGCCTCCTTTTTTTTGTTGTTGTTTCGATTGGTTTGGAGGTCACTCCCAGCAATGCTTAGAAGCTATTCCAGGTTTGGCGCTCAAAGGTCACTCCTAATGGGCTCAGGAGACCATGGAGTCAGAACAGATCTAGCTCCAATTTCTTTTTTGGTTCCTTTGATGTCAAAAGCATTGTTTGCCCTCCAGGGACTGATTATACTTCTGCAGAAACAAACCAAATACGTGAAAAGGTTATATAATAGGGGCCCGGGAGATAGCATGGAGGTAAGGTGTTTGCCTTTCATGCAAAAAGGTCATCGGTTCGAATCCCGGTGCCCCATATGGTTCCCCGTGCCTGCCTGGAGCAATTTCTGAGCATAGAGCCAGGAGTAACCCCTGAGCACTGCCGGGTGAGACCCAGAAAAAAAAAAAAAAAGGTTATATAATAGTAACAGATAGAAATAGTTGGTGGGCCAGACAGATCATAAAGGAGGTAAAAGTCTTGCATATGGCTGGTTCAAGTCCCCTTGGCACCACATATGACCCCCTAAGCATCAAGCCCAAAATAGCTCCTGAGCGCTTCTGAGAATAGGCACAACTGCCTCCAACCCCTAAAAAAGAGGTTAAATTTCACTCTTTCCCCAGAATGTGTGTGTGTGTGGTTTTGGGGTCACACCCGACAGTGCTCAGGGGTTATTCCTGGCTCCATGCTCAGAAATTGCTCCTGGCAGGCATGGGGGACCATATGGGGCACCGGGATTCGAACCGATGACCTTTTGCATGAAAGGCAAACACCTTACCTCCATGCCATCTCCCGGGCCCCAGAATGGGATATTTCAAACTAAAAATGCTTACACACTTGTCCCTAAAATGATTGTTTTGTATTTAGGAAATGCTATAACAAGCAACCTTTTGATTTCTAAAGAGAAATTATAGTTGCTGTCCCCAAATAGTCTTCAAAGTCAAAGAAGAAAAGTTAATTTCTCAGAGTTATTTGACTTTATACTAACCCCTTTGACCTTTATCCTCCCCAATTTTTCTGACATTCCACTAATATTTACAACAGCTCATTCCCATTGACTTGTTTCTGGCTGTCTATTAGCCACAGAGCAAATAGGTTTACCTAGGCAGACCCTGGAAAATGCTGGAGAGATACCTTTCTATATTTTCTAAAATTCTCAACAGGGAGATTCCTGTTTTTCTGAGAATTGAGAGAATCAAGAGTTTTGGAAATGGCTGGAGAGAGAGCTGAAGAGGCTGAGTGCAGGCTTACTCTATTCCCTGCACTGTGTGGCTCCCAAGAACTACTGAGAACAACAACTAGAGTAGTACCTGAATACTCAATGTGCCCCACAAAAAAAAAAATTGGGGCCAGAGAGATAGCACAGCTATAGGGCATCTGCCTTGCACATAGTCAATCCAGGATGGACGGTGGTTTGATTCCTGGCATCCCTTATGGTCCCCTGTGCCTGCCAGGAGCAATTTCTGAACTCAAAGTCAGGAGTAACTCCTGAGTGCTGCTGGATGTGACCCCAAAACAAACAAAGGACTAAAAAAAACCTTGAAGCTATTCAGACAAGAATGAAATAGGATGTTGAAAAATACCAGTATTTTTTTTTTTTTTTTGGTTTTTGGGTCACACCCGGCAGTGCTCAGGGGTTACTCCTGGTTCCATGCTCAGAAATTGCTCCTGGCAGGCACAGGGGACCATATGGGGCACCGGGATTCGAACCGATGACCCTCTGCATGAAAGGCAAACGTCTTACCTCCATGCTATCTCCCAGGCCCCAAATACCAGTATTTTGGAAGAAGAAGAGTCCATAGATAAATGGAAAATGGACTTTAGCCAGAGAAGCTGACTGCTGAGTTCCTAGAGGAGTGAGCTAGCAGGAATAGCAGCGTACCTAAAGGTAGACCCCCAAGAACAAGAGCCCAGAGAAACTGGGTACTAGGGAAGGAGAGTCTCGAACTCACAGACTTCAGATCAAAAGTTCAACAAGGTGGAGTCAGGATGTTATACATTTTATGTATAAGGCACTGGGTTCCATCCCCAAACCCAAAAAAGTAAATAAAATTTACTTTGTAAAGGAAGGCAGAATTAGAGTGGTAAAAGTAACAATCACTATAGAGAAGAATCCAGAATCCAGGAAGGCAGTCTGTATACATCAATAGTCCCTATGGCTTGACTTCAGAAAACAGCCTGGTAGAGGGTCATTAGCTGGCTCCGGTGTTAATAATAATAGATAACTTCTTTAAAGTTAAATTGGTTGCCAAGAAGCCAGATAGGCTTTTGCCATCCTACTCTCTTAGTTAATGTCATATTTTAATTGATTTACAGTAGAAACTCAGGGGTTGGAGATATGGTTCAACATTTGAGCATATGTTTTACAAGCAGGAACTCTAGGATCAATTCATAGCATCATATGATGCCCACTACCACCAGAATTTGCCCAGGCACCCAGCCCTCACCCCTGATGAGCAAAGAGAATATGATGCTAGTCTTGTATCTCCTGCCTCCACCCTGGCTCAATAAAGAATGTGCTCTAATAAAACTTAAGAGAAAGGAACATGTTGTGTGTTTAGTTCTGGCATTTTTACAAAAACAGGATGTTAGCCAACTGCAACAGCTGCTTAACAAAAACAGGACATACCTAAGATATAGAAAGTAGGCTGCTCTCCTTAAAAATCTAACAACTTCAGCTGACATTGTCCCTTTATGGCATTGCCCCTTTTGGTCAGCTTTGGCCACCTGTACCCTATATAAACCCCTGCTTTCCTCAATATAGATAGGACTGCTCGACAGAAACCCTGGCAGTATCCATGTGTGTGTTCTCTCATACTGAGGGCAAGGATCCTTCTCTTCCAACCTCTGTTAGGAGCAGCATGACTGAAGAGGCTTTCGATCACCCCTGAGTTGGAGGGCAGCTGACACCAAATAAATAAAATAGAAACTCAAGAGCCAGAGATATGGCTTGCATGCAGAGATATGATATGCAGACAGCTAACCAATTTGATCCCCAGCACCTCATGGTGCCTGAGCACCAGTTGGAGAGGACACCTTAAGCATTGACAGGGAGTTCCAAAACCATTGGGGAAAATGAGAAATTTTCAGGGCTGGGGAGATGCAGAGCTGAAATAGCAGAAATCATGTCTCACCAGCACACAACCCTGAGTACAAGCATAGCAATAACACCCAGTTCTGCCAAGAGTGAGCATAACAGGGAGTGATTTTATTCAAAAATTATAATAATATGGGGCTGGAGAGATATCACAGCAGTAGGGCATTTGCCTTGCATGCGGCTGACCTTGGAGGAACCCGGTTCCATTGTTGGCATCCCATATGGTCCTGCCAGGGGTGATTTCGGAGTGAAAAAGCTGAAGTAACCCTTGAGTGCAACCGAGTGGGGCCCAGAAATCAATAATCAATCAATAAATAAACAAAGTTTAAAAAATTATAATAAGGGGGCCGGGCGGTGGCGCTGGAGGTAAGGTGCCTGCGCTAACCTAGGATGGACCGCGGTTCGATCCCCCGGTTCCCCATATGGTCCCCCGTGCCTGCCAGGAGTGACTTCTGAGCGAATAGCCAGGAGTAACCCCTGAGCGTCACCAGGTGTGGCCCAAAAAACCAAAAAAAAAATTATAATAAGGGTCAGAGAGAGAGAGAGAGATTGCACAGAGAGATTAAGGTACATTAAACTTACAGGCAGACAACCTGGGTTCAGTCCCTGGTCCCCCAAACAACAGGTACAACCCTAGAGACCCCAAATACCTCTGGGGTGCCCAGATAATTCCTGACACTTAAGAGGTTTTTTATACTTTTATAAAATAGCACTTTTATACTTGAGCCTTAGCACTGAACCGCTGACCCCTTCAGCCAAGATTTATCAGAATTGACACTGGGTTTCCTGAGCACCATTTGGGATCCCCACACACACACACACAATTTTTATGTAGCTAATTTAACTAATCTTCATTTAATACAACTTGCTTAACCTAAGCATAATTTTTTCATTTCTTCTGTAAAATTAATTAACTGATGCTCACACTTCTCCTCCTACCAGCCCAGTTGTACGCTCATCAAGAGTCAATTGGGTTTGTTCTTATTTATGCCAATTGCACTTGCAATTACATAATTCAATTATTATAAATCTAGCAGAAATGGAGAGTTAACAGGAAGAGAATGTGTTCCTATGGAAACCAAATTGATACCGTGATCTCTTGTGGCAGTCAGCACAACTGCATTGGACCCTGTCTCCTCAAAACCCACTAAATTGAAAATAAGAGACAAAAGGCAGAAACTCACAAGGGCAATAGTTAGTGGGCACAAAATAGATGAGAGCTGATGGCAAAATAGGAAATAGACTAGTTGACAATAAAATTTACCTCAAAAAGAAAGTCAGTAAAAAAACCTCAGATTATCAAGCAGGGGTGGAGAAGGAAAGGAGGACTAAAAATGACTTTAGGACAGTGGTAGGGGACCTTTGGCACTTTGGTTGTGGTGGTAGCAGTAACTATACATTGAGATCATAAATGTTAACATTATTATAACCATATTACTAAAACTATGATAGCAATATTAATTAGTCAGTAAAGAAGCAGGCAGAAGCAGAAGAATTAAACTGCCTCTTTCCTCTCCTCTCTCCCATATGGTCCCTGACAATGCCTCCCTCAACCCTGGCAGAAAAGAATTTTGTTTTCTGATGCCAAGACAACTGCTTTACTGCTGAGCCACTTTCCTAGCTCACTTTAGGGATGTGGGGTAGTTCTCAGGGGTTCTCCTGAGTTCTGTGTTCAAGAGTGACCCCTGGATGTGCTTAGAGCTGGGGTGTGGGGACTCAAACCAGGATCGATCAGACAAAGCAAGGCAAATTGAATTCTGTTGCAATAGCTCTTGTTCTATCTCTCTGGTTCCTTATTTTATCTTTTCCTTTCTTGAGGAGGGGGTAGGGGGTACACCTAGTGGTGGTGCTCAGGAGTCCATGAGTTACCAGAGATAGAACCTAGGCCTCCTGCAAACAAGCAACCCTTGAGTTGTCTTTCTGACTTGTTTGTTATTGCAAGTTTTGAAAACTTCTAAACTTTTTATTTATGACTGGGGATATAGCTCAGTAGTTGAGAATTTGCCTTATGTGTGTGAGGCCCTGGGGATCCAATTTCTGGTTTCACATGTTCTCCTGAGTAAGACTGGCCAGACCAACCCTCCTCCCCCAAACACTGCTGGGTATGGTTCCCAAACTGCAGTAACAAATATTCTAAATTCAATATCCAGATATCATTTCATAAATATACCAAGATATAAAATTCACTTTGGGGGGGCCGGGCAGTGGCGCTGGAGGTAAGGTGCCTGCGCTAACCTAGGATGGACCGCGGTTCGATCCCCCAGTTCCCCATATGGTACCCCATGCCTGCCAGGAGCGACTTCTGAGCGAATAGCCAGGAGTAACCCCTGAACGTCACCGGGTGTGACCCAAAAACCAAAAAAAAAAAAATCGAAAAAAAAATTCACTTTGGAGGGGGTGATATACTCAGTGATACTCAGGAGCTAGATCCTTTGTCCTCAGAAGTGATCCTGGCACTCAAAAGATTAAAAAAAATGTTTTTGAAAATAATCCTTTAATCATTTTTTCAACTGCATTCATAAATGTAATGAACACATTTCATTTTCATTTTAAATCCTGCAATTGTTACTATAGGACTCTGGGGAACTAAGGTTACCAAAGGGGCGAAAGGAGAAAGGAACACAGAGATAGAAGGAGAGAGATACGTTAGATGTAGATACATTGTAGTAACATATTTTGAAAAGGTGTGACATTGTATCCCTAAATATATATGGCTGGGTAAACCAATGTTATCTTAATAAAGATTAATGGGCTGGAGTGGCAGCGCAACAGTTTGCCTTGCATGAAGCTGATGGACCGTAATTCGATCCCCCAGCATCCCATATGATGCCCCAAGCCAGGAACGATTTCTGAGCCCATAGCCAGGTGTAACCCCTGAGCGTCACCAGGTGTGGCCCAAAAAACCAAACAAAAAATTTCAAATAAAAATAAATTAATAGGGGGCCTGGGAGATAGCATAGAGGTAAGGCGTTTACCTTTCATGCAAAAGGTCATCGGTTCGAATCCAGGTGCCCCATATGGTCCCCCGTGCCTGCCAGGAGCAATTTCTGAGCATGGAGCCAGGAGTAACCCCTGAGCACTGTCGGGTGTGACCCAAAAACAAAAACAAAAAATAAATTAATAGGAGGCTGGAGAGATGGCGTGAGGTAGGGTGTTTGCCTTGCATGCATAAGGATGGTGATTCAAATCCTGGCATCCTATATGGTCCCCTGAGCCTGCCAGGAGCGATTTCTGAGCGTAGCGCCAGAAGAAACCCCTGAGCGCTGCCAGGTGTGACCCAAAAAGAAAAACAAAAAGGGAAGGAAGGAAGGAAGGAAGGAAGGAAGGAAGGAAGGAAGGAAGGAAGGAAGGAAGGAAAAAAGGAAGGAAGGAAGGAAGGAAGGAAGGAAGGAAA
>PVKC010006263.1:0-31219 GCA_004027635.1 Crocidura indochinensis | reverse complement strand
GGCCACTCACTCCAGAGTGAAAGAGAAAGGTGAACGGTATCTGTACACTGACATTTCAAGGCATTTATCTACATTCAAGTTACCAAAGTCAATCTCACAGCCACACCTAACTTTTAACAAGTAGTAAGGAAGTGGCTAACAGTGTCCTGGGAAAGAAAAAGAACTAATTAAAAAAATCAGAGAGTGGTCTCCAGATTGCCACATTAGTGAATCTCTTTTTTTTTAATTAAATAATTTTTATTTTGACCAAAGTGGATTACAAATATTTCACAGTAATATTTTAAGTACATAGTGACATTGAATCAGGGGCATTCCCACCACCAGTGTTGTCCTCCCTCCACCCCTGTCTTCAGTAGTGAATCTCTTTTATCCTAATTCTTGTGCTTTGCTCACAATCTTATTCTCTCCAATTGGATATGAAGACTATTTGGGTCTCATTCTTCCCATTGGGTCCAAAGACTCAGACAGGACCTTCATAATGGAAATAGCCAAAGACACTATGTCAGCCGATTCTATAAAATTGTCTCAGGAATACCCTCTTGTAGTTCAAAGTCATTGTCAGTTTGAGGAGCAATCCCATGTTCCTTGCTCTGTGGTACCTTTCTTCTTCCATACCTACTGCTGCATAATACATATCCCCCTATCCCCATGAGTAGGGCCATTACAATCACCATGGATGTGTTATGAATTCTTCCCTTTGTGCTGGTCTCAGCAGGAATTTTCTCTTGGTATTTGTAGCCCAGCTCATCTATGTGGTTGCAGGTATATGGAAGATGCAGAGAACTACATTCATTTCCTTAGTGGTTTGTCTTTATCAATGGCTGGGCCTTTTCCCAAATATTTTCTTCTTCAAGGCAGCTACCTTTTTTGCGTGTGATATTTTATTTTGGTTGGATTTTTATTTTGGTGGAGTCACATCCAGAAATGCTCAGATTTACTCCTGACTCCATATTCATGAGTCACTCCTGGCAGTAATCAGGGAACCAGAGATAGTGCTGGAGACCTAATCAGGAACTGGATTTAGAAGACCAGCTCCTTATCTACTTTACTTTTACTCTGGCCTCTTCTAGATTTTTTTTTTTTGGGTCACACTCGGTGACGCTCAGGGGTTACTCCTGGCTATTCGCTCAGAAGTCGCTCCTGGCAGGCACGGGGGACCATATGGGGAACCGGGGGATCGAACCGCCGTCCGTCCTAGGTTAGCACAAGGCAAGGCAGGCACCTTACCTCCAGCGCCACCGCCCAGCCCCCTCTTCTAGATTTTTTTTAAAGACAATCTCAAAGCAAAAAAATACCAAGAGTGAAACCTAGGAGCTTCTTCACCCTATCTTACTGTGTCCTGTTCTTCAGTCTCTGAGTCAGCCCTGCTCAAGAGGAGAGGAAGTGGACTCCTGATAAAAGGAGACAAAATTGCCTGGAAAATGAATATGATCCAAGAATGAGAATACAGGTGGTCTATCTTTGCAAATTCTCTGTGGCATTTAAGACAATAGGAGTGACCAGTGTCTTTATCAATTGTCCCAAGATTATGTACATATGGGGCTGGAGCAATAGTACAGGGGGTAGGGCATTTGCCTTGCATGTAACTGACCTAGGTTTGATCTCTGGCAAAGATATTGTCTCACAAGCTCGCTAGGAGTGATTTCTAAGTGACAAGAATTAACCTCAGCACCACTCGATGAAACAAAAACAAAAACAAAAACAAAAGAAGACGAAGAAATACAAAAAAATACATAGCCTAGAATAGATCTTTCCAAAGATTTCTTTTTTTAATTTATTTTTTTTGGTTAAATATCATGGTTACAATGTTGTTTATAATAGTTATTTTGTTTTGTTTTGTTTTTTTTTTGCTTTGTTATTTTGGGGAGGCCACACCTAGTGACAGTTAGGGATTACTCCTGGCTTGGAGGGCCATATGGGACACCTGGGGATCAAACTGTGGTCCATTCTAGACTAATGTGGGCAAGGCAGATGTCTTACCGCTTGTGCACCATTACGGCCCCTATCCGAGTCTTTTGACATAAAATTTTTTATGATTGAGTTACAATATACAAATATACAATGTATAATAACCTTCACCAGTGCACATTTCTCATCACCAATGTCAACAGTTTCCCTCTCACCCTCTATGATGTTCTCTTGCCTCCCACCCACACTCTCCCACCTGCCTCTGGGAAAGGCATTTTACTTCACTCTCTCTTCCTCTCTGTTTCTCTCTATCTCTCCCTCTCTCTCTCCTTTTTCTTTTTTGACATTGTAATTTGCACTACTGTAATTAAAGGGGTGCCATAAGCATCCCTATCACATTAGCCCCTTCGCTACTCTAGCTACACTCTCCACTCTTTGTGACAAGCAGAACTGAACCAGAAAAATACATGGAGAGAAGAAATGAACAGACATTTTTTCAAAGAAGGAATACAAATGGACAATAAGGCATGTAAAAAAATGCTCCACATCACTAATCATCAGGGAGATGCAAATTAAAACAACAATGAGACATCATCTCACATCACAGAAAATGGGACACATCACAAAGAACAAGAACATGAGCAACCAATGCTGGCGTGGATGCTGAGAGAAAGCGACTCTCATTCATTACTGATGGAAATGGCATCTAGTGCAGCCTTTCTGGAAAACAATAAGGATATTCTTTATAAAACTGGAAACTGCACTTCCTTTACGATTCAGCAATACCACTCATAGGGATATACCTTACAAACACAAAAACACTAAAAAATACCACTCATAGGGCTATACCTTAGGAACACAAAAACACTAAAAAAGTATACACTGCTATGCTCATTCCAGTATTATTTACAGTAGCCAGAATCTGGAAGCAACCCAGGTGTCTGACCAGAGATGAGTAGGAAAAAAAAAACGATGATATTTTATGTTATGCTATGTTACACTACACAATGTTATACTACGTAGCTGTTAGAAAAAATAAAGTAATGAAATTTGCTTATACGTGGATGGACATATAGACTATTATGCTGAGAGAAATGAGTCAGAGGAAGAGCAATAAACAGAATAATCTCACTCATTGATGGGATATAAGGGAAATAAAAGATAGTGTGGGGGTGATAGTCACAGGTTTTTGACAAATCCTGCTTCCGTCAGAAATGAATGGTACTCAGAGAAATAGTGGGTCATTTTCTTTTGAGGGATATGAATAGTTTTCTACTTGATTACTTTAATATGTTCCACCAACCATATATTTGTATTTGGTTTGGTTTTGGGAGTGGGAGGGGGCAACACAGTGATGTTCAGGTTTATTCCTGGGTCTGTACTCATGAGTTATTTCTGGAGATGCTCAGGTAACCAGGTAAAATGCTAGGGATATAATCTACATCATCCACCTGTGAGGCAAGAACCCTACACACTCTATTCTCTCTGATCCTATCAAAGTTCTGATTTATCATGGTAATACTATTCGCTTTTATGAGAGCATCTGAATAACATGGTCTTGGGAATTATAGTAACTGTGGTGTATTAATAAAATCCTCTATGCCAGCAATAATTTATGTTACTGATGTTAAGCAATTTTACCTTGGCCATTTCCAACATCTACATAGGTAGCATGAGATAGATGACCAAATCCATTAGTTTTTGATGACTTGTTGATGTGAAAAGCATTCTGTGGAAACCTTGCTTCCATTTTCAATATTTATCTTACTTTCAACAATCCATAGATGGTATGGGATGCTCTCCTGAAGTTCAGAAACTCTCCATGTCAGTCATGTGATAAACAACAAAAAATACTTTGCAGGCATTTTTTCATTATAATCAATTATCAAGAATTCCCATGAGAAGTTGAACATGTTATGATAAAATTGGATTTAGGTAAAGTGACCTTGCCCAACTCAAGGCCGCTATCTATACTCTGAATATACTAAAGGCAGGCTAAGCTAAACTATAAAGTTAGTGACTGCATTAAATACATTTTTGATTCTTAATTCTCCATGGATTCATCATGAGGTTTGAGAAGCCATAATAAATGGAAGAAGATCTGTACGCAGTGTGGCTATTCATCTCAAATGATTGTTCAGGACAAGAATTGGGTGATCAATCATCCTTGTAGGAATTCTCAGCATTAAACTTGGGAAGCTGTATCCATTTCGAGGATCCACTCACTGGTCATTGCAAAAGAAAAATCAAAAGCAAATCACCAGAGAAAAATCACTTTGAGTAGAAAGGCTATAGCAAAAATTTATTCGTCTATATTAGCAACTATTTTGGGTGATCCAGTGAAAATGAGGAATCGTGAACCTGGGCACTAGTGTCCAGACCCTGAATTTCTTCTACTTCACAGTCAGATACAAACAAGAGGTTCTTGAATAAATGACATAGCTTGGGTGAAGACACTAAGATAAAATTGTTTCCAGGGATTTCCCAGGGCTTAAACCAAATGAATCTGACTTGTGGATCATAATTATAAAATGCCATAGTTTACAGCTAAGCTATTGAATCCAGGGTCTGAATTGGCAACTTATAAGTGATTGGCTTTAAACTGGGTGAGGAAAGGGTGCATTTGTTATAAAATATTTGTATAAAATACCTTTACAGAGCATACCTTGCCAACAAAAACCATATGTCATGTATTTTTCTGTATGTTTTGTAGACTTAGAACCAGTGTCTCAAATAACTGTCAAAAGCCTCATGTCTCAAGAGATTTTGAAGATGTCCTGATTTCATCCCTAGGCACTTTAATAACTGGAACATATATATATATGTATATATATATGTGTGTGTGTGTTCCAGTTTTATATATATATATATATTTGGTTTGTTGACTTTAATTCTGCCCACAATTATGGTTAGCAAGCCATACAGATGACCACATAGGGACATTAAATTGATTCCTAACAATCTTTATAATGAACCAAATCAACATTTTATTGTGATTTTTCTCCTTGATGAAAACAGTGAATTAGTTAATATTTAAGATTGTGCTGCCATTTTATTGGGTGGAAAGGAATAGTGCCTGGATACTTTCTTCCATATTTATGTTTGTCTTTTTGAGGATAATGAGACTTTCTTGTTCAGTCTTGATAGTGTCAGTCTGACACTTACATTGTAGGTAGCATTTGGCAAGGTTCACATTTAGTTCACAGATATTCTATCTTGTCACCATTTAGAATGCCTGATGTGGCAGGAGCTATAAACCTTATTTACATATTTGCCTTTGCCAACAGTAAATTTTCCTTTTATCGTTTTTGGCCTTATGGGGCTGTAAACATTTGCCATTTGCTCTTTGAAAGCTCACCCTGGCTAAGAAATATTGAAGTAACAAACGTGCCCATTTTCTTCAAACCTTTGAACAAGATTTGGAATCATCAAAAGATTCATTTTAACATGCTGGTTTGATTCTGCCTTTTATTTTACAGCTTTTTTAGGAGTCTATTTTCTTTGTAGCCAGTTATAATTGAGACAAAAGGTATGAAATACCTTCACAGGACATACCTTGCCAAAGCAAACCATATGTTATCTATTTTTCTATATATTTTTTATGCCTTGTGCCATATGTTTCCAATGATTGATCTTACCTTAATCATTGGGATGAAGCTAAAGAGACATATTCCTGGGTAGGAGAAAAGATGTCCCTCTATGACACTTTCAGATTAATGTGTTAAAAGCACAATATGCTCATCTCTAATGGATGTTCTATAATTTACATCAAAATTTCCATCACTTTAAATTAAGATAGCCATTTCCTTAATGAATCTTGTTACTTAAATCTACTTTGATTTTCACAGAACAAACCAGTCCTGGTGGTTTAGAGGTTGGTTGATTGTTTTGTTTTGAGATTTTGAGATTTTTGTTTCTGTTTGAGATTTTTTTCTAGTATAAAAAATCTGTGTGCCCAGAGCATTTCCAATATAGTTTTAAAAATTAGCATATCATTCCTATTCTTTTTAAATGAATATCTTTAATGTTCCTTTTTGTGAAAACTAGATACTACTATTGGTTCTCTTTTATTTATGGTTTTTGTTTTGTTTTGTTTTGGTTTTGGTTTTTTGGGTCACACCCGGCAGTGCTCAGGGGTTACTCCTGGCTCCATGCTCAGAAATTGCTCCTGGCAGGCACGGGGGACCATACGGGGCACCAGGATTCGAACCGATGACCTTTTGCATGAAAGGCAAACGCCTTACCTCCATGCTATCTCTCGGGCCCCTTATTTATGTTTTTTTTTCAATTGTTCAGAAATATTTATGACCATTACATGCATTATGTTTTTTAACCTTCTTTTGGATTTCCTAAGAGTGAAAAGAAGAAAATCTATGTATATACTAAAAGATTTATATAAACATTGTGAAGTTCATCTCAGAAAGCCATGTTGCATATTTTTTTATTTTTCACCAGAAAGCTAAGAGGAGGAAATGAAACTAATTCTGGTGGGACTTAGCTATCAAAATTTTGTCTGTGTCAGCAAAGGTGATATCTATGAGCATATGAAAAGAGGGGATTAAAAAAATAAATTTACATGACCTAATTTTTTATTGTAATTGTTTCATAATTAATATTTTTCCTTAAGAAAGGTTGGATAATTGTGGGTATAAATATCTGATATATGTTTACTGCAAAGTACGAAAGAAATTCTGACTTGTTATTCATGCCTAAACATAGGGTGGAGAAACTAATTCATCTTCCCAGGACATGAAGATTCAATTCACAGCAAATGATCAAGTTACAGCTAAAAGCATATCCTGTGACAATTGATCTGGAGTTGGGGAAAAATGATTCGACTAAGATGTCCTTAGGTGACCAAATTTTTACCTTAATGATATGTGCGCACTCTCATCTGAGCTTCAATATGCCAACTCCCCACAAAGCTCTGAGAATGACTCCTGGCGATTCTTACAAACGGTGTTCATGGAACCCCTTAGCTACCTTGAAAGATTCAAGAGATCAGAATGCAGTGGGTAGCCAAAGGAAGTAGAGAGATGACCATGTTCATTTCTAATTTTGAATAAGAATTAGCCTTCTGTCTATTTAGCATACTAGACTTAGTAGCATTTCTTTCAAAGAAAGGGTTCAGATATTTTTATTAGGGGCTGAAACAATAACACAGCGGTAGGGTGTTTGCTTTGCATGTGGTCCACCTGGGATAGACCCGAATTCAATTCCTAGCATCCCACATGGTCCCCCGAGTCGCCAGGAGAGATTTCTGAACACAGAGTCAGGAGTAACTACTGAACACAGTTGGGAATGGCCCCAAAATCTAAATAAATAAATAAATAAATGTTTAAAAAGGATCTTTATATTAAAAAAATCTCTTTGCAAAGTGCATTGATAACATCAACTTCTGGATGAGGTCAAAGCATCCTCTAAGAAATTAAAGTAAAGGAGATGGTGTCACACTCAGAAATACATTAGATGGGACATTATGGTCAAAGAATTAGATCCTATATCTCTTAATCTAACTCATGTATGAAATCAAGTATATGTGCAGCTATACATATATGTAAGATATAGTGGACAAATGATGTCATATAAAACATATGGCTGCTTCCCAGCACATACTCTAATGCACATAACTAAAAGCTGAATATTATTGAACATTTACATTTATCTAAGGACTGTGCCAAGCACTGGGCAGACATCAGAAAATCAGAGAGACATCCCATCTTCACAGTAAAAAAGATGTTAGCTAGGCAGCATGCAGGATGGAAGAATAAGAAGAACATGTAGTGAGGACTCACTATTCCTCAGGCCAGTGTTGCTAGATGTTGGGATCAAAAAGGGCATAGAAGCTTATATGTTCTTGTAAATATATTCATTTCTTTTTTTGTTTGTTTGTTTTTTGTTTTTTGGGGCCACACCCGGTGACGCTCAGGGGTTATTCCAGGCTATTCGCTCAGAAGTCACTCCTGGCAGGCACGGGGGACCGTATGGGGAACCGGGGGATCGAACCGCGGTCCGTCCTAGGTTAGCACAAGGCAAGACAGGCACCTTACCTCCAGCACCACCGCCTGGCCCCATATGTTCATTTCTTAAACGTTTCTAACTAATAAAAAGATGAGCACCAAGACACTATCTTCTTGGGGCCAGTGTGATAGTACAGTTAGTATTTGTACTTGCCTTACACAGGTGCTGACCCAGGTTCGATTTCCCTGCATCCTATATAGTCTCCCAAGCCAGCCAGGTGCTATTCCTGAGTGCAGAGCCAGGAAGTAACCCCTGAATTCCATTGGGTGTGACTCACAAGACAAAAAGTAAAAGGCTCTATCTTCAAGCTAATCATACCACAGAACTTAGGTTCAGAGTAATTTGTGTAATCCTCTCTTTCCTATTTCTAAGTGAGTAAAATATAAAAGGATAAAGTGATTTAGGTAGGTATAGACAGACAGAAAATAGGATCATTAAGTTTAGATTCTTCAGCTAAAATCATCTGTGCTGCCCCCACCACCATCACTTCCCATCTTTTGTGGTGGTTGCATTCTGGTAGACTTCAGAATTCGGTCACTATCTTTAACTTTCCAAAAGAACTTGACCATCACAACTTTCTAGACTGCCAGACACATGGAAAAGTATCACTATGAAGGAGTGTTTGCACAATCACTGTAATATAACCAGTGTCCAGTGATATGGATATCTGTATGTATGAGTGATGTATGTGTATGATGATGATATATGTGAAGAAGGGATCTCATTGGACTGATTAGGACAGGAAAGGGAAGGGATCAAAAATAGTTTTGTACTCACTTGGGAGGGTAGTTATTTTGGGTAAAAAATAAAAAGAAATAAATGAGATTAAAGAATTAAAGGCACATTTGCACCTATTGCCTTTCTTCTAGTCCCTTTTTCTAATAAGTGAGTTGTATTATAGAGTAACTTTGAAATAATGGTTGCTCATAGCATTCAGCTAAACTAGTTGTTTTCATAGATTATCCTCCTCCTTCTCACTTAGCATAATGCCAAAATAATCAATAAATATTGGTTTAATAAGTGACTAAATCAGACTATATTTAGTTGTTGCATATAAATAAGACTGGTCAGATTCCCTTTTTTTGGGGGGGGGTCACACCCTGCTGCACTCAGGGGTTACTCCTGGCTCTTTGCCTAGAAATCGCTACTGGAAGGCACAAGGGATGCCGGAATTCAAAACAACATCTATCTTGGAACTGCTGCATGCAAGGCAAACGTCCTAATGCTGTGCTATCTCTTTGACCCTGGTCAAGTTCTTGAAGTCTATTTTGTTTTATGTATAAGAATACTTAATATTTATCTTTTTCTTTTGTTTTTGGATCATAAACAGTGGTGCTCAGTGATTGCTCCTGGCTTGTGCTCAGGGATTACTCTGGCACCCTCTGGGGATTAGAGGGATCAAACCCATGTACAAAGTCAACTCTGGTTCCCTGAATACATAAGGTTTCTTAGTACATCAAGTCTCTTGATTGGGGACCATCTAATTTTTCTCCTTAAGTTATAAAACTCATCCAGCTCATATCTTCAATATTCCTATGGTCATAATATTTATCCAAATTAGATAGGTTGCTATCCTTAAGTTCAACATCTACAGGCATCTGTTCACTATTTCAGAATCTTGCCCATTCAGCCTGGGAATAGCAACATTTGCTCTGATGGGCTAGTAAACTACTTACCTTTCTTGAAAGGTGAACATTTTCTTAGAAAGCTTTATGCATTAATTGTAATTATAATATTAATTGGAGAGTTTGAGATGATAGGTGTGCTTTTCATACTGCTTTGCTAAAAATCACCTCGCATTAAAAAATGCAAACATGAATATTCCAGAGTGCTTTGGAATCAGCAAAGATGCACCTGTATGTTTTGGTTTCCTATACAAAAGAGCAATTAGCCTCTAAATGAACACATCCATGTATTAATCACTGACACTTTGTAGTAGCCCAAAGGTCATATTGAAAGATTTTGTTCATGCATAAAACTCCAGAACTTACTCTAATCACACTGTACATCATATATTCATGGATGATATAACTGACCAAATTGTTAAATAAAAGCATGATTTTTCTTTCATTGATATTTCTTCAGCTATTTGAGAATATACTTCAAATTTCTGTCAGTCCTTTGGAGTTGTCCATGAATCTGGCATAGTAGAAAGTTCTTTGGAACTCTTTCCTTAAATATTGGTAACCATCTGCAATGGGAAATTATGTACTAAAAACCAAATTAGGCAAGGCAAAAGGGTAACCAAGCATAATAACCCAAATATGATGGTAAACATTATCTTGACAGGTTGTATTTAAGAATATTTTATTCATTGAGAATCTCTGCTGTCAGTATGAATCTCTATCGGCTCATTGAACTCTAGTTAGTGATCCAAATAAATGGTTAGTCAGATGGTGATCATCCAAGAAAAATGCATCAGACTTATCTCAATTTAGGTGTCATTGAGGCTCATGATCACTCCCTATTGATATTTCCTGCCATACTCAGACTATTATTCTTCCTTTGAAGTTTCTTATACTACCTACTCATATGGTATTTCTACCTACCTCTTATTCAATGAGAGGCACCATAGGGATAAAAGACCTAACATAGAGAGTTAAAACTACACAGACACTAACATGGTCAACACAGGCTGGGTTGATCCTATTACCTGTGTGATTTACAATGCTAAGACTCATTACAATTTATTTTTCCTATGGCGGATACATTTTTCTCCTTACTAACTGACAAATGGTATCCAGGGATGCCACTCAGATCCTGCCAGCACACAGATGGCCCACACTAAAGGGAGCAGCTGAAAAGAACTTGAGGAAGAGACAGGCAGGGATGATGGGTGCCAATAGGATGCTGGTGTTCATGGTGAGGTCTTTGGAGCAACAACATCCTCATTATCTGGGAACTTGTGAAAAAGGAAGATTCTCTGCACCTGTTCCCAACCTCGGAGTCTGAGACTTGGGGTATACGTTAATAGTGTGTGTATTAACAAGCTTTCTGGTGATTCTGATGTATGTGCAAGTCAGAATTTTCACCATGAATGATGACTGAGCCTCCTGGGCAAGCATAGCAAGAGGGAAGAGAAAAAGAAATCCATAGATGTAATAAGGTCAAGGTACATGACAGAAAACTTGCTGACTCATGGCCTTGCAGGGTCAAAGGTGGTCTCTTTTAGCTGTTATTTCTAAGTCACCTGCTGCCCATCTGCCTGGTCAAAGTCCTCGAAAATACAATATTAAAAAAAAAAACAAAAACCCTGAGTGATATGGGGTGTGGTGGTCAGGAGGAGGAGTGGGAGCTGTTCCGTGGAGCAAATATAAATAATTCACACTTTAACTCAGATTGTTGGCATTGATAAAAAAATATCAACAAATGAAACAATGGTGAGTTCTAGTTTGTTTGAAGAAATGCCTGAAAGATGTCAGAGGGGATAAAATAAAAAATTAAAGCATGAAGCAGAAGCCTAGGAGAGAGGATTGTAGTTATTAGCTCTGTGTAGGGCACTGCTTGGTAATTCTGTAGGTGGAGGGCAGAATGAGCTTCTCCAGACTTCTGTGAAGACCATGATGTGAGCACTGTCCAGAGAATCTACCTAATTTATTTTGCAGGCAGGAGGTTGCACAAAAAAACAGCAAACAATACCTTTGAAGCTATGTAAAAACAATTTTCATTACAAGAAATTTGTTCTTTCTTTTCTTTTTCTTTTGCTTTATTATTGGACCACACTCAAATGTATTTAGAGATTATCTTGATTGTATTCAGGGATTATTACTGGTGGGGCTCAGGAGACCAGATAGGATGCCAGAAATTAAACCTGGCCACATGCAAGGTAAGAACCTTCTCACTATATTATCTCTCCAAATCCTAGTATTCTTTAGTTTAGCTAAGTATTGAAACTGTTTATTTTACTTAATGATTCTTGAATACCTGCAAGTTTTATTGATATTAGTATTTCCTATAAAGAAAAAGAGCTTTGCACATGAATAAGAGGGTTATATTTGTTCATCTTCTCTATGCTAAACTTGGAAAATTCTGACTAATGAAAAGCCAAGTTATTCTTACTGAGAACAAGAATATTATTTAGCAGAAGTGTGGGTCAGGATAAGAAGCAAGTTTATCTGAATCATGAATAAAAAAACATCAATGAAATACTTCCATCTAGAAAGATTCAATTATGATTTCTGAAATGTGATCCAACTCAGATAATGTTTGTGTGAAAACCTACATTCCAACAATGGCCCTTGGGCCCTGGAAATAGCCCTGAGCCTTTGAGAACTTTCATATGTGGTCACAATGTGGTCTGTACATCACCAGAGCTAAACACAAAACTATTAAACTATTCAACTGGTTGGCAGAGCATGGTTGGAAATGGTCTCCAACCCTCCAAATACTACTGGGGAAGCCCATAGGGATAAAAAAATATTTGGTTTACCTGGCATATTGCTCCATGGCTTAAGGCTACTATATCTTTTTTATATCTCCTTCTTTCCTTCTTCTTCCATCTTCCTCCCTCCATCCCTTCCTTTTCTCCCTGCCTCCCTCTTTCCTCCCTTCCTTCCTCCCATCTTCCTCCCTTCCTTCCTCACTCCTTCTTCCTTTCTTCTCTCCTCTCTCCCCTCCTTCCCTTCTCTTCCTTCCTTCCTTCCTTCCTTCCTTCCTTCCTTCCTTCCTTCCCTCACTCTTCCTTTAATAGATCTTTTCTCACTGCTCTTTTTTTTTTTTTGAACCGGTCATTTACACCTATATTCTTGCCTAAAAAAGAGCTGTCTAGAAACTGACTCGGCATTAAAATAGAAACTGACTCAGCAATAAAAACCCCTACACTGAAATCTGATCTTTGTACCTGGTCTTTATTTTTTTAAGCACTGAAACATCGCTCTATGGGAGGGTGATATTTACTTAAAGGACCATTCAGAGGACACACTTAATAGGCAAAAATGGCCTTAGAGAAGTATTGGAAGAAGAGGAGAAGACTGAAAAGACTCATATTGGATCAAAAAAACAATTAAAAAAAATGTGTGCCTAAACCAGAAAGTCATGCTATAAATCTTCCATACTAAATTAATTTTAAAAGGGGAGGGAAGGAAGGAAATCCATCCTCCACAGCAGGAAAAGAGTTCTAGAATTTTTCAGGGAGTCTCTTGACAAAATTCTCTGACTTTAGGTGTGATTGACCCTGACTGTCCATGTGGCTTGCTATTATACTATTAGCGTGTCACTTTAAATTCTAGGTACTAAACAGGGCAGATAGTCCTTGATCAGATCAACTGTTGGTGGGTGTAGTACTGAGCTGGGATGAGATCCGCTTAGGAGGGGAAACTTTCTCATTCCCTAAGAGGGGAAACATTCTCGTTCCCTTGGGCCTTTGCTTGAGAGAACGGTTACATCCTGGGTCATCCTACCCTTCTAGGAGAGAGATAATCCAGGTTCTCATTTATTCTACAAATCATTGCCAAGCTTGGGTTACCCTTTACTACTGTTGAAGGTGAAAAATTTTCAGCTATGAGGGTGGAGGAGTGATGGAGGAGCTCGAAAGATTACATTGTAATAAATCATCAGCTCGGTGGAACTCATCCAAGCTAGGGGAAGGCACTATAGAATGAAGTCGCTGTACTACTAACAAAAATATGTAATTTATCATGTAAAACAGCCGCTGAACTGAAAGCTGGAAGTCTGCCAAGGTGATACCCATCTTTTTAATAGGACTAAAGGTGATCCCAGAAATTATACATCTGTGGCTTTCCTCTTGACGCCAAGAAAAATGTCTTTACAATTACAATGATCTTCTAGGGAGAACTGCAGAGAGCTTATAAGAAATCTTGTGGTCTACAGAATTCTCACTGGATCTAGAAAATGTGCCTTTGCATCACCTGGTGGTAATGGTGGTGGTGGATTTCATTCCTTTCCTCCTCCATTTTGAATATTAATTTTAGTATGGAAACTTTATGACATGTCTTTCTGGTTCAGGCACTCTCTTAATTTCTCTGCCCTGCTCCAATTTGAATCTTTCCAGCCTTTTTCTCTTCTTCCAGTTGTGGTTCCTCTTAGAAACTCAACTTTTATGCATGCATTTGGTCAGAATTGGGTACCCCAGGGGACACTCACTTTACTTACTATTTATATTTATAAATAAAATTTGTCAATTAATATGAGATGGGTGTAGCCCAGAAGGACTGGCAAAAGTGTTAGGGAATCCAAGGATTCTGTCGCAAATCATAAGCCAAAGGCATGATTAAGAAGCATGAAGGAACAATTGTGTTAGCCTGGCATGGTAATCCTCCTTTCCAGTTGTTTCCTTCTTGTTTGTGCTGAAATTAGCATTCACCTCTCTCACCCAGCCTGAAGGACAGACAGACTCCATCTCAGGGATTACATATTCCTCAGAAGACACAATATGGTGATCAGGAGTTCATATCCACCTTGCAGATGAGGTGATCTTTCTTCCAACTAGTTCTTTGACTATCTTGTGTGAAAGTGAAAGGTTTGCAGAACCAGAAGGCAGGAAGTTATCATCTGCAGTTGGTTGCCTTTCATTTCTCTTCAACCTGAAAAGAAGAAGGGAGATAATGCCTGTTTAACAGTTCACTGAATACTGCCCATCCATTATCTTAAAGATAGCAGGAGTGTGACATCTTGGATGTACCGTGGTTTAAAGAAGAGGTTACAAGGGTCCCCAAGAAACCAAAATCTCAGCAGGCAGTAGCAGAACCTCATGCCCAGCTGAGCTGAGTCTGCTAAGACATTATCCAATAGACTCTCCTCAGGAATACAGGATTGGAATTAGGGTTTTATAAACCTTAGATGCTTCTGGAGAGTTGTTTTAGCAGCAGTAAGGAAGCCCCTAGGGTTCATTTATTTAATCCTGGCAAAGTCTTACAATAACTTCTCTCAAAATCTGTCAAGGAAACAAAGTCAAGGGAAATCAGTTCTACTGTGAGTTAAAGGAGCTCAAACAAACAAACAAACAATAAACTTTAGTATCTTTTTTCCTGGCTATTTTGGGTCACACCCAGTTGCGCTCAGAGGTTACTCCTGGCTCTGTGCTCAAAAATTACTCCTGGCAGGTTCAGGAAACTATATGAGATCCTGAAAATTGAGCCCAGGTCTGCCGCCTGGAAGGCAAATGCCTTATCCTCTGTCCTATTGCTGCTCCCAACGTAGGATGTTTTTTTTTTTTAAGTAAAAATTTAAAGTAATTTGTTAAAGATAAATAAGAGAAAAGTGATCCAAGAATGTAGAATATCTTCCCACTATAAACCCTGCTGGTGTGGATGATTCTGAAAAACAAGGAATTATTAAAGTTCAGTAGTTGTTTATGAAGTAGTTGTAGGGCAAGTTAGTATGAGAAAAGTGTGATGAAAATCTCCAAAGAGCATAAAATAGCAGCCTCACCCACTGAACAATGTGAGAGAGGGTAGAGCACTTATCTTGAACATAACAGACCCAAGTTTGATTTCTAGAATCCCATAAGTTCCTCCAGAGCCCACCAGGAGTGATCCTATGAACTGAGTAAAAAGTCAGAAGTAAATCTTGAATGCCACCAAGTATGGCTCCAAACAAAAATCAAATATTGTAGTGGCCAGGGGAAAACAGCATATACATTTAAATATATTTTGAGCATGAATATATTCATTTAGTCAGATAAAATCAGATTCTAGCCCATAAGGGATTCCAAAAATATACACATCTCTTAAGAAAAAGATGGAGGCATCCATCTCCAAACAGGTCAAAAAGCAACCCAACAACCTACAAGTTGCACCTCAAGGTGCTTCTTATTGACTTCAGATCTTAGACTTAAGTGGAGATTTGAGAAAAGGATCTCACATGCCAGGGCAAAATTGGAACCAACCAGCAGGTTTATTGTCAGGAATGAGATTATAAGGTGACTCCACTGTTTCAGGTCACATGCTATAGCTGATTACCAAGGGGACTTGGAGGAATGTCCCTCTATAGTCTTGTGTAGCACAATGAGGAGTGTTAAGGATGGGAGGACTGCATCTTGGGGAGCAAAGAGTGTTGGCACATGGGTGCAAGCTTCTCCCATCTATTGCTCAGTTCTGCTATGGCGATGATGATAATGATTTAAACTGCTCCCTTAGGTTTTACCCATTTCTAAACTCAAGAGGTCTGCTACACACTAGACCAAAGAGAGGCATTCCTTGCTGGTAGAGTGGGAACATTCCACAAAAAAGTCGAGTTTTCTAACAAGCCTTTTCCCTCACCCTGGCCTGAACCAACCTCTTTCAGTCTCACAGCCTTTCTCTGAGCTACTAGACTTATTCCTGCCATAACCAAATTCCTCAGCTGCTCCACACAACTCTGATTGACTTCTCACTGACTCCAGAAAAACTGTTTGCCAACAAAGAAAGCAAAGAAATATTAGTGCAATATCAGGACACTTATCATCTCGCCATGGTTAAAGTTCCCGAGTTTCATTTGACATTTTGGGATTCTGAGATCTCAGGAGCAGAGGAAGGAAGAAGATGGTTTTTTCCATGTTCTTCTCTCTAACTGAGATGAGTCAGACTGTAAAGTAAGCTTGTGCTGATCACCTGTATGGACAAATTTCAAACTAGTGTCCTCTAATGGGATGCCATGGAATGCATGGGTTCATCCCAAGAACTGTTGGCTCACTAACCAATCCAGGTACCACATTCCTGGCACCAAATCCAAATCAAGATGCTGCAGCCAGCCAAGCTTATAGGAGCTGGTGTGTAGAGAGAGGCAAAGAACCATCTGTCCTTCCAAATAAGACACAGCGATAAAATGCGATTGAGCAGCAGTCTATACATGTCCCCCATCACCTTTCCTGTCATCTCTTCATTTTTCTCCCATATCCATTGCCATCCAATGTGGTGGACTAGTTAGATTTTTTTATGGGTACTAAGACCAAAGCCAATCATTTATACTCAAGTTTTCTTTTAAGTCCACAATACCTCTTTTGTTAACAAGCAAGGGCTTTTCTTTTCCACCTAGGGTCTGCATCCGACTGAATATTTAAATAATTGGTGATAGGTGATAGCACTATGAGAATAGTGTTCACTGGGTTCCTATGAGCAAAATGTAGCAAAAAAATTTTCTGTTCATTATTGTGACTACTGAGAACAGTGATTAATGCCAAGCTGATATCATTTCTCTACTGTGTGTATCCATCAATACTGGAAAAAGGTGGAGGGATGGGGTCAGGTAGAAAAAGACCAAGTAATAGTTTGATAGAGCACTCTGTCACTTTCTCTCATTCTCTACTTTTTCTTTTTCCTCCCTTCTTTTCCCTTCCTTTCCCTTCCCTTTTTTCCCTTCCCTTCCCCTCCCTTTTGTTACCTTCCATTCCTTTTCCTTTACTTCTATTCCCTTTCCTTTTCTTCTCTTCTCTTCTAAATAGCTCTGTATGTTTTCAGACTTGCAGTTGTGCAATCTCTCAAGTCTCATGAGTGACACATGCATTTGGATTTATGTTTCTTGTTCCTTGGGTGAAAGCAAAAAACTAAGACATAATAATAAAGACATTTACAACTTTTGGGAAAGGTTGAGCAAGTGTATAAGACAGTTGGGTCCCAATTTCAGGAGTTGATTGGAAAGAATAGATAGGGTTTTACTTTAAAATCTGGAATGTCAGTAGTCTCTTTAGCATTTACACAAGTTGAGAGAAATTTCCCCATTACAATAAGAAACTGAATTTGGAAAAAACAGACTAAGCAGTGACTCTTAGATACTTATTTATGAAGCAAATTATCCTATTGTATGTTTGCAAGATATATGTTTTCATTGAAATATGTTGGTCCTCTTTCCAAATACTGTATGACATTTTGATTTAAAAATAGGAATTTGACATTTATCCATAAATACTATTAAATGTATTGTCATGGCTCCAGGATTGGTTGCTTCTCATTCTAGGGATACATCTATTATGAATAGTGATGGAAAGTCCTGGACATTTTTAGAGGGAAGCAGAGGTTTTGTATATCCTTCTCTTAAATGTTTACAAAAAATCTAGACTGTTTACAAAAATCTAGATTTCAATTAATACTGTTAAATTACAAGCATCCAATGAATAGTATTAAATGGCATGTGGGGTTATACATTTTACTAAGTTACTACATATTCTTTAAACTTACTACACCAAATATGTCTGATTGTAGTAATCCTAACAGAATACTACTGACAGTAGTAATCACATTGTAAGTGACAAAGAAGCAAAGGAATTTGAGTGAGGATAGCTGGAAGAGGAGAAAAGGGAAGGAGGAGGAAACACATGTTCAGCATCTGAGAGGAAAAAAAACATTCCAAACAGTTTTGCAGATAGGTGGAACAATCTAGCTAACCATTCATTGCCTGTGTATTTGTATAGCAGTAGAAAAGCCATAACTTTGAGTTTCAACATGCTTTGGTGACCTTTTGTCTTTCATCTGAATTCTGTGTATCTTATCTATTGCAGAATCAATCGAGGAGGGTCTATGGGGTGGGATGACCAAGGAGATTTCAGTTAACTGTGGCAGGTCTCAGCTTTTGCTTTGTGTAAATCTCTCTTAGGAAATGCACCATCCTGGGAATTGAAAAATAGAGTGATATGCTAGTTGAAGGCTATCATGCATAATCTTTGAGTGACAGCTATTCATTTTCTGTTATCAAACCTGCTCAGATTTTTATAATCAGAAGCCCACATGCTCTGAAAAAAGTCTACCTGACTTGCCTAATGAGTCACATTCCCCGAAGTTTGTGTCTGCTGTCAAAGTCCCTCACCCAATGATAATCACTCACACCAAACTCCTTCAATGTTGGCTATTATTTTCTTCCAGATACAACTTTTGAAAGAACCCCCCAAACTCACTCCATATCCAAGGTGATTAAATGACAGGCCATTTATTTCTGTACCATAACAGCTCTATTTAACAGGGAATGCAGATGAAAATATTATCAGACAATATCACCTTGTTTCTGACTGTAAAGCATTATTTATCCCCAGGTGATCAGAAATGAATGAAATTGAACAAGCAATATACTGAAATACATTATCTCTGTCCAATGGAAGTTGTCGTAGGATGTAACAATGTTGGCTTTTTTAAAATCTGTTCCTGCCCACTCCAGCATCACATATGATTATCAAGCCCCACCAGGAGTGATCTCTAAGCACAGAGATGGAAATAACCTCTGAGTCAGGATGTGTGACTCAAACTCTCCCTCCAAATAAATTGGTAAATAAATTAAAAATAATGTAAATAAGGCCATCATTTACAATGTTAATATAATACACTATTTCTCAGTTGGGAACAATATGAATTCCTATGATTCCTTGGGATATTCCAGGAGTATTTTTGCATGAAACTCCAAGAGATAGTTCAGGTCAGAATCCCATAAATAGGAGCTAGAGCAGTTAGGTAGGAGGCCAAGAATTGGAATGAAGGATGGGGTATAGGAAAGAAACATATTAGCAGGGGATCACAATCTAGAAAAAGTTTAGAAATACTCATATAACAAACTAATAAAAGCAGCCATGTAAAAATTTACCTTGCTATTGTTACCAACTCTATTTTTTTTTTTTTTTTTTGGTTTTTGCGCCACACCCGGCGGTGCTCAGGGGTTACTCCTGGCTGTCTGCACAGAAATAGCTCCTGGCAGGCACGGGGGACCACTTGGGACACTGAGATTCGAACCAACCACCTTTGGTCCTGGATCAGCTGCTTGCAAGGCAAACGCCACCGTGCCATCTCTCCGGGTCCTACCAACTCTATTTTAACTCACACTAAATAGGGAAAAAAATCTTATCAATATTGGAGTCTATCGAAGAAGCTGACATTACAGTTGACCCATAGTTACAATTTTTCAGAAATACTGTGATTAAGTCAATCCTCTATTTAACTGGAGTTATTCTTCAGTTGCATATGATAAAATAATCCCCCTGTTATCTATTCTACTTGAAATCCCAATCAAATCAAAGTGATTTTCCCATGTTGTACCTTACTTAAGAAAAAAAAAGTAGAAGGTTATTAGAACTTTAATGTTGGGTGTGGATGTGAATTAATCGTACACCTTAATATATACATAGGCATTTTCACTCTTATAAGTTAGTATGACTTAAAAAAATAATGAAAATTCTAATAAGGATGGGGCAGGAGTAATGATAGTATAGTAGGGAGGGCACTTGTCTTTCACATAGCCAGATTGGATCCTCAGCTTCCTTCAGCTTCCAAGCCTGACAAGAGTGGTCCTTGAGTACAGAATCAGGAGCCAGCCCTAAGCACCACCAGGTATGGCCCCAAAACCAAAACAGAAAATAAAAACCTTATGAGAAATTAATACCCAAAGTAATTTTAAATAGACTGTTATGGAAATGAAGCCAAGCCAGTTTAACTAGTTTTCTCTCTAAATATTTTATTATTAGTATTATATATACATTTGTTTTTCCAGTTTCGTTTCTACAGAGGACTGCCATATTTGTTTGTCACAAAAGTTTATGCCATATCAGCTGAAAGCATTAGTGTGTATTTTGTTGTACTATTGCATAGCATGGAAGTGTTTCTTTTCTGTTTCTTCTTTTCCCTTTTAATAACTTCCAAGTATTTTGGGAGGACAAAAAACCTGTAGGGTGCTGTTGTCTTCTGTAGGACAGAGGTCAAGGAAGTTCATCATTCATTCTGACATTTCTTCAAAGGGAAGGTCTCAAAATCATCATTATTGGACCAAAGTCATTGGTGCATCTTTCAGAGTCCAGTCAATGAGGTCGCACTCAAACAGGCTGCTTGAAAAATCTGATTGTTCTATTCCTTACTTCTTTATCTTCTCCACTCCACAAACAGAAGAGCATCACTTATCCTGCTTTATAAAGACAGAGACCAAGTCATAGAACTGGCACCATCTTAATTCATGTTTGGCCCTACATTTTCTGAATTTTACCTATATTTACCTTTTTCTTTTCTGCTTAATGCTTGGCTATATATAATTATATATTATATTTATTATGTGTCATATAATATATATTGTATATATATTCCATGTTTACTATGCAACCACTTCTTCATGCTACTCTAGTGCAATTTGATTTTTTCATCATTGCCTAGAAACAGACAGAAAAATTTATCACCCTTCAGATACAGACCCAAAAAATAAAAATTCTTACTTGATCCTCTTTAATTATTTTTTAATTTAGCACTTTCAAACATAAAATCATTCCATTCCATTCTGTCCACAAACCAGCAATATTAGGATCCCACAAAAAATTATTTCTAAAGTCTGAAGGTAACTTTACATTGATTCTCTCTCATTCTACCAGTTATGAAATCCTTAAAATAAAAAAAAAGACTTACCTTAATGAATTATTTTGCAGATTAATTCATTGTGGGGAGATATCCTCATTGCATCATGGATAAATTATTGGGAATTACAGCCCAAAGTAAATTGATGTATAAGAAAAATGTGTCCTTGAAAATATTTTCTTTACAATTGACTAGAATTTTTCTTTCCCTCACCAAACAACCTGAAAAAATAATTTTGGTTGAGAAATTGATGTACATGCAATGAATTAACATACAACCTAATGGATTAGCATGTCTTGAAAATTAGAGACCAACATAATCTGCAAGCAATTACCTGATGCATGCTCCATGACAGGCATGACACTGGTGGGGAGGGTTTCTTACGATCTACCTCAGTAGTTTTTAGATCTAGATAGTGGTTCCCACATCATTGTGAACCTTTATAATACAGAGTGTTGAGTTCATCACAGGTATTCTAGCGTAGGACCTAAAGTTACCTTTCTAGCAAAGTAAGAGTAGTTGCTGACTTCAGGCTGAGCCACAGTACAACAGGGAGGACATTTGCCTTGCAAGTAGCTGACCCAGGTTCAACCCAGGTTTGAACCCATATGTTCCCCCAAACATTGTCAGAAATGATAAGCAGAGTCACAAGTAACCCCTGAGCACTGTCAAGAATGGCCTTCAAAACAAACAAATAAAAAATAGTTAACATTGACCATACTGGCTCAGGAACAAAGTGTCAAAATTACTAGTCAGTTTGATATTTTCAAGTTTTTTTATTGTGATATTAAACTCTCTGTGTTTCTCTGTCTCTATTTCTGTCTCTGTCTGTCTGTCTCTCTCTCACACACACAGACACGCAGCCACACACACACACACACACACACACACACACACACATACACACACTTTCCCCACTACCACCCCCTTTGTGTTAAATATCTTTTCAGGAATAATATCATCCTTTCTACTAAATTCATTTCTTTTGCAAGTTTTCCTGCTTGAGATATGCAGAATAATAGTCCTAAAATAAAGCATAAAGCTTAACTATGTCCATTTGTATGTACTGATCCTGTCTCTACTTATTTCCTGCTTCCTGAGTGAAATCCACACTATGTAACTTGACCTTTCAGGTTCTGGTGACCCAGCCTTGGTAATAAGTATGATGGAATCAGAATAACTCAAGTTTAGAGTTGAGTTTGCATATATCCAGGAAGTAAAAAATAATGCATGGTTATTGGTTTAAAATAAATAAATAAAATATATTTGTTTGAGCAATTTTCATTTTGGCTAAACATTTTTTTTTGTTTTTTGGGCCACACCCAGTGACGCTCAGGGGTTACTCCTGGCTACGCGCTCAGAAGTCGCTCCTGGCAGGCATGGGGGACCATATGGGAACCGGGGGATCGAACCGTGGTCCGTCCCAGGCAAGGCAGCAGGCACCTTACCTCCTGCGCCGCCTCCCGGCTCCCGGCTAAACATTTTTCAACGTGCTCAGAATACTAGCTCATTAGTTACAAATACAGATGCCTTTGTGAACACAAACTCCTCTACATAATTGGAACTTTTCAAGGAATTATTGACAAATCTCTTCAATTCAAAGTCAGAAAATTCATGTCCCACATGATGATCTCGAAAGAGGCAACAGTAGAAATGAAAGGTGGGAACATAACTAAAGATATGACATTTTTAAAGATAGGCAAACAGATAGCTGGGGCTTTTCAGGTTTTTGTGAGAAAGAGTAGTTAATATTTCTTTCCTGTTTATTACTGTTGTGTTACTGAGACTGCCATACACATACATAAAACAGTGTGGTTAAAACATAAACACATACTTGTTTGTGGTTCTCATATACTTGTTTGTGGCACTGGTTTATAGCAAACCACACACATTTGTAGTTGTGATACTCGCTCATACTCTCATTGGGGTCATTTTACTGATCCTGGAATTCACATGTGTTTAGTTGTGGTGCTTATTGAACTTGCATACTTTATCTGTGGTACTCACACATACACCTGGTCACAAAGTACTGGAACTCATCTACTCTGTCAAAGCCCCCGGAGGGAATCTCAGTTTAAAGAACTGCTAGGATCACATTCAGAGCATGTTAATAGCATCAGGCATTGGATTCAGGGCTTCACATTTGACAGGTATGTACTTTTCGTGCCTCCCCCCAAAAACTGAATACTTATATCTGTGCTGTTTTTGTTTGGGAGCCATGCCTAGAAATGCTTAGGAATTACCCACTCCTGACTGTGAGCTCAGGAATCACTCCTGGCAGGCCTGGGGGACCATCTAGGATATTAGGGATCTAACCTGGATTGGTCTCGTGCAAGACACAGAGGTATCACTGCTCAGGCACTAGACATTGAATATTTATAAGGAGTATGGTCAGCTGTATTTATTAGGAAAGGAAGTTTTGTGTTGGGTGTCAACAGAACTTTTCCATTCTTGGAAAAGTTCCTTAGACACAGATGCTGAAGTAGTTCTAGTAAGTGAAGAAAAGCAACAATAAGAATCAAGCATCAAGAAGCATCAAGAAGGCTGAGAGGTATCTTAAAAACAACATGGTAGTCTGGGCTGGAGAGATTATACATCAGGAAAAGGACTTGTCTTGCATGCAACCAACCTGAGTTCAATCTCTGATATCTCATATGTTTCCCCTAGCACTGTCAGGAGTAATCCCTGAGTGCATGACAATGATACCATCACATAGTGTCCCTCAAACCAAAAAAATAAACAATACAACATTGTATTATATTAAGTGAAAAAGAAAGAACTTAGGAATGATCCTAAGTTTTCCTCTTTGGATAGCTAGGGAGTAGGGATTGTATTAATGAAGACATAAATCACAGGAGAGAAAACGGTCGGGGGCTAAGGAGAGAAGATAATTGACTTGGTTTGGGTCATGCTGAGTTTGAATTGAGTTGGGTACATCTAAGATGTGTTGACAATCTATGATGTGCCAGAGACCATGCAAAGCCATGGGAGACACAATCAGCGAGGTAGTGGGGTGTTCACCAAGCATACCACCCAATAGTGGAAGTAATTGAACAAATGATGGAGATCATGTTGGGTCTTTGCCAGGTAACTGGGGAGTGCCTAGCAGGTTTTCCTGTCCTGTTTATTTGGGGGAAAGGGGCAGGGATTAGACCTTGAGGACTTCTCAGAGGAAGGATCTTTCCCTGAAAACTGAAGGTTATACAAAAATTCTAAATAAAAGGGAGAAGTAAGAGAAAGAATGTATATACTTTGCAAAAAAGAAATCATAGACATAAAAGCTGGACATGATACAATAAGGGATGCTGGTACATGAAGAATAGTTTGGAGGTGCTGAAAGAGAGCAGCAGAGTTGCTTTTAGGGGGACAGATGTTTTTTATATGGCTTCATGGATAATGAGTTATTTTATTTTATCTTAGATATTATCTCTGATTTTAGTATGGGTCACTGTGAGAATCACAGTTCCAAAGTTGTTCATGATTGAATTTCACTCAGACAATGTCCAGCACCCTCCATCATTGCACATTTCCTGCCACCAATGTCCCCAGTATCTCTCCCACCTTCCTCCCTGTCCTCTTCCCTGCCTGCTTTTATAGCAAACATATTCTCTCTCTCTTTCTCTTCCCCTTTTCTCACTTTTTTCCCCATTTAGACACAGTGGTTTGCAATATTGTTCCTGAAGGGGTACCATGCATATCACTTTTCCTCCTTCCAGGTCCTAGTTCTTATTCAAAGTGATCATTTCCAAGTATCATTGTCATAGTGGTCCCTTTTCTACCCTAACTGCAATACCCCACTTTTTTGTGACAAGCTTTCTTCCATGGACAGTCCTCCTGGCCCTATCTATTGTCTCTGGAAATTAATACCACACTATCTTCTTTTAATGGAATAGATTGGTTTACATAGTACTTGCTCTGCCATTGTTAAAAATTTGACAAGGTGTTTAGTTTGATAGGAGTCACTTTTCTCCTCTCATGATCCAGCCATGAGCATATCAGGACTGAGGGTGAATGAGAAGACATCTTACTTACCCTCCCTCACCAGTGAATTTTCAACTCTGGACATGAGACAGACAACCCAAATTTGATCATCGTTTTTATAGCCCAGTTCACAAAAGAATAGCTATGGTTAATTTACCCATCAAGGTGCCATTGTATGTGGATCAGGTAGAGCCTCTAATGAATTCACCTTATTGACACAACTTAATGTATTTCTCGGAAGTCACAGTCAGTGAGAGGAAGCAAACATCTGCAAGTGCATCTCAAATGCTCAAGCCATCTCCAACATTTTATGAAGAGTAGAATCCAAGGATCATTTTCTGAGTGATTGATTATTTAAGTGCCATTTTTGGCGACCCTTGTCTGCTTTGTCTAAGGCATTCTAATTAAAAAATGAAACCGAGGGGCCCGGGGCAATAGCATGGAGGTAAGGTGTTTGCCTTTCATGCAAAGGGTCATCGGTTCGAATCCCGGTGCCCCATATGGTCCCCCGTGCCTGCCAGGAGCAATTTCTGAGCATGGAGCCAGGAGTAACCCCTGAGCACTGCTGGGTGTGACCCCCCCCAAAAAAATGAAACCGAGAGGTCTTTCTATCTCAAAAATCACCTGGGAAAGCAACTTGGTCAATCTTTCTAGTCCAACACACTGCTGAATTGCAGGCAAGTTATTTTGAAAGAAAGTGCCATGTTTAGCTTCCTACAGCTTCACCTCTCAGCCAAGAGCTGCTTCTCTTCTCCTTTTGCTTATTGGTTGGTCCGTTTCCCTTGCACCCCAGAGACAAAGGAGTCATGACTAACAAAGTGTGTTGACTAGGCAAACATTGAATTTCCTTTTCTATCATCCTTGCTTGCCCTCCCCCCTCCCAAGCCATTCTAGATTGAGTTACAGCCTTGTTCATTGCTTCTTCTATAGAGACACTTTGAAAAATTGGGCCTTTCGAGTAATATTGACAACAAAAGCAGGTGTTGTCACCTCCCATTAGCATTAATTTAGTGGGTGATTCACTGTAGTAGGTTTTTTGTTCCACCCTGTGGTGGGTCTTCCAAGGAAACCAACACTATTACACAAAATGCAGCCAGACAAGCTTGGAGAGGAGAAGGATATTAAATGTAAGCTGAATCAACATTTGTTTTCCTTTTATCAGTAATGAAAAGTTACTAATTTCTTCTATACTGGGAAGATCATTGAGGGGGTCTGGTTAATTGGTCTTGAAAGACAATTAATATCTGTCAGGCACACATACAATACACACAGGTTTTGCAAACAGTCAGTCCCTTTGCCCCTTTCTCTGTTTTTCTGTTTATTGTGCCCAGTTAATGTGCTCTTTTGCCATAATAATCTCTAGCTAAATGGTAATTGCTCTATTGACGGCATTACTGTACATTTTTGACAGATCATTATTCATACTTAACCACTTGACCTGGAATAAATGTTAAAGCAATTACCACTGAGAGCTGTTCTATGAGCAAATTGAGGCAAAGTTTAGAGATAATCAAAATGCAAAGCTGATCATGATAGCAATTGGAAAAATGGCAAATCCTATTAAACAGATTTTTATTAGCCAAGTTGATGCCAGTAGATATTATCTGGTAATTTAGTCTTATTAAAAAGAAAATAAAGCAGCTAATTGTTTACTATTCTGGAACTTATTCCAGCTCGCAATTTGCAACTGAAATTAAGCTTTATGTGGCTCATCTATTTTGTCATGTTGAAATATGAAATCATTTGGTACAAAGCACATCTGCTTGGGGCCTCTTCCATTACTGGAAAAATCCTTCATTCAATATGTTTTCTACCTGTTGAGGCATTATGCATGGGTTAATTTATAGCAATTCACATAAAAGCTAATATTCAGATATAATGGTCTTGTGCCAAATATGTTGAAGTCTGTGTTTCTAAGGCATTTTACCCAAGTTTTCTCTTATTTCACATTCCAACAATGACAAAAATGATGCCTTTCTTCATGAAAGTCAGAGGTCACCAAGCTTATAAAAACTCCAGTGATGTATTTTTTAGTCATTAAATATAAGAAATTCAGGGTGGCCACAAAATAAACTATATCAATACAATTCTCAAGTATAAAAATTTCAGCCTATTTGAAGACAGTTTAATTTAATATATTTAAATAGTTTTTTATTTGCAAGCAAAATGATAAATCAGTTGTTTAGTGATGTAAATATTTCATGATCTAAAAATTGATCTTAAGAACCATGGAGGTAAGTTTTTCCTTCATCTTAATTTACACTAAAAAATCAACATACTCTCATGAGCCTACTACTTAGAATGAGTAAAAATAAACACCCACTATGTGTACCTTTTATTTTCTCTTTCAAGAAGCTGTTAGAGAGATTGCCCTGCAGTATGTAGAAGTCTGTCTTCTCAGACAATCATTCCCTACTAAGCTAAGAAATGAAGACTAACAGAAAAAATTTCCATTTTAATTTCTTCACACAATCCCCTCTTCCCCTTGTTTTAAAAGTTGAAAGTTGGGCATGATTCAATGTCTTTGAAATAATATCTAGAGCAAGTCTCTAATACAAATGTGCCAAAAAAAGAAAGAATATTTTAAACAGATAGTGTTAAGTTTTACTGGCCCCTACTGAATCAGGAGCCCTATTTGAAAACTATCATTAAAATTCAGAAAGCCGATTACTGATATGCAGATATTGTTGTCTTGGGAAGTACGATATCGGGGTCTCTTCCAATTGGTTGCTGTAGTTTCTATATTAATGAGATTTTCCCCCCACAGTTAATAAAAGAAGAGGCTTTCTTTTAATAAGTCTATAAAACATTAAGTAGATATTCCCCCTCTTTCTTGTGCCATTTTCTTCTCTCAAAAGAGTGCTTTAGAAAGCCCAAAAGGTATATTTTTGGCAGTCAGATTAGGATAGCTTTTTTTTTTTAATAAAATAACAAACAACAGCACCCTTTTGCTTTACAGTGCTTGGACTTGCTTTTATCTAATTGATGGTGGTTGTGATAACAGACGCTTAATTGTTTAAAAATTTCCTATGTAGTAACATCACTCTTTTTAAAGAGGCATTCCCCACAAGGATTTAGATGTTTTAAAGGCTAGTAGCCAAAAATTAAAGAATGTTGCAGAAGTTGAGTTTGTACTCATTCAGTTAGCCAAAAATTGGTTCTTAATAGAACGTGTTTACTTCTGATTTCAAATGTCATTTTAAGTTATGATGATGTCTGTGTACTAAACTACTTCACTGTAAAAACAGACAGGGAACTAAATAAAGTCTTGCTTTTCCCTCAGTATTTTCATTTGATACTGAATTTTGGAGCTATAACATAAATGGTCTAACCTGACTTGATTTGGAAACATTGCAAAGACTCCACAGTTCTTACTTCAGTGTATAGAGAGGGTTTTGTTGACTGTGTTTATTACCATAATTGATACAATAAGTGTTCTGGGATCATTACATCATCTACTTACTTCTCTGTACAGAATTTAAACCAACAGCAACCCTAGTCCTCGAAGGCCATTGGATGACCTTGGTTATTGGTTTCCCAAGAATCTGAGTATAGAGCTTTCTTCTTGACCCCGACCTGGGCATAGACCCAATCACTATTCCTCCATGAGGGCATCATGTCATATTTTAATGTATGCTTCCTACTGAATAATTTTAGCATTCAGAAGGCACAAAAACAATTGAACCGTATGTGTCTCATGTCGGCCATATAATGAAAGGGCTGAAGTAAGTCACAGAACAATAAACAATTAAGTGCTTTATAGTCTTTCCTCAATGGCCTTTACTCATTGATTTTTGTCTAATTTATTTCAAGAGGCCTTTCTGGCCCCTTCAAATGGCTCTTTCACCCTCTTCTTTTGCTAAAAACATTGAGTAGGGAACAAGAATGAAATGTCACAGGGCTGCTAAAACAGTGCATATAGTAAATAGTCTATAGTAAATAGACCAAAGAAACGTCAAAAACTGCCATAAGCAACTAGACCCATACCCATACATTACTGAGAAATTGTTTTACAGGACTTCTAGAATGTTCTTTCTTCTTTCTTTTCGTATGTTCTGCTGTACCAATTTCTTTGTTTTTCTTTTTTTGTTTGCTTGTTTTCTAGGCAATACCCAGTGGTGCTCAGGTGTTACTCCTGGCTCTGCACTCAGGAATCACTCCTGGCAGGCTAGGGGGAATCAAACTTTGCATGCCAGGCAAATGCCCTACCTGCCATATTATTTCTCTGGCCCTTGTACCAATTTCTGTCTGCTCAAATTGAAACTCCAATTAAGTTTGAAATTTTCTTTTTGGCCATTGATGACTTGTCAACAGACTTTCTGCTTAGTGGACATTTTTCCTGGGATTTTGACAGAACTCCATATGAAAATAATCACAATTTCTTATTCTTTTACCACTCCCAGTGGTGCTTACAGCTTGTTTCTGTCTCTTTGTTCAGGTATAATTGCTGGCACATGTGACCATATATAGTGCAGGGAATTGAACCACGGTTGTTTGCATGCAAGGCAAGAACCTTAACCTGTATAATTTTTCATGCCCAGAATTGAAGGATAAGACCATACAATTGAAATAAAGCAAAGCAAAGTTTTATTTCATCAACCAACAAACTGCAACAAGCAGGAGGTGACACTACCCAGGAATCGTAAGCCAGGTTATATAGGGCTAGAAGCAGGAACTCTTAACCATTAAGTTGTTGTCTAGAGTGTTTAATCATGTCATTTTATGGCTAGATATCTAGGGTGGTATATTGTGGTTTATAGGTCCTTGGGGTCTGTGTCTTTATTGTTGGAATTGAAACTTAGCTTTTAAATGGAAACTTAGACTTGTTAGCCTTAAATGGAAACCTAACATTGGTTCTACAAAATGGAATCCCTTCTGCTCTAGGCTTCACACTTTCTTCTTTTATCTGGGACTCCTGAAAGTGGTAGAAATGCAACTTGTCTCTTACTTTATCTGTTTTCTGAATCAGCACAACAACAATTGCCTCTTGTTTCTCCAAATGCACAGGCATTGGGGCATCTGACAGCATGGAATTAAAACTCATCATGATGATGCTGGAAATGTCTAAAGTCTATTAAATAATTTCTTCCAATCAACCTCTTGTCCTTTCTCTCCACATTCTCTCCACCTATTTCTTCTAGAAACCTCCTGGATCTAGTGTATATATTCAGCAATTAATTTAATTTCTGAATGGAGGAATATGTTACATGGTGTTTGGCAAAAGAATTTTAAAAAGAGGGCTGAAAATATACTTATGAAATCTAGCCATTTCTCTTCACTGTAAAGTGCTGTATTTAGACGAAGAGAAAGTAGCTGTAGAGATGAAGCAAATGCCTTTGTAGAAAGTTTGAGCCCTTGGTCTCCCATTAGAGTGATTTGGTTGAAGTAGGTCAAAGGCTCAGGTTTGGGGAGTTTCTATGCATACATTTGTTCTTGTGAACACCTTTAAAAGTACCTGAAACAGTAGAATGTTCAATATTTATTTCATTTTCTCTTCTTTTTGGTGTGTGTGTGGGAAGATCATTCCTGGAAGTGCTCAAATCTTACTCCTGTGTTAGGTTACACCTTATTTTACCTAAAAACAAAGCTCATCCCTGCTTCCTTTGTATGTCTGTTTGCAACTAGGATTTTTCCCAAAATAGAGATGGTCTTATTTGTAAACCTGGGTGAGACTGAATAGCCTCTGCATACAATAGAAAACGACAGTTCTGGTAGGCAGCTTGCTTTCCATACAGGTAGAAGACTGCCAGACTACACGTATTTTACCCTCAACCTGGTTTGGATTATTACATGCATGACCAGGATTCAGACTTGTCCACCTGGGATTCGAGAAACCAAGTCTGGGGTGATTTTACACTCCTGTCTCTGAATTTAGAGATTACTCCTAGGTGGGCTCAGAAGACCATAGGACAACCCGAGTAAGGTGTGAGCAAGGTAAATTTCTTACCTGCAATAGGGTAAGGAGCTCAGTTTTCTTAAAAGCTAAATTAATCTTTAAAATGTTACCTTTCAAGAAATTTACCTTTCTTTTTTTTTTTTTTTTTTTTTTTTTTTTTTTTTTT